>JAABOM020061975.1:0-10580 GCA_011800125.2 Solanum clarkiae
ACGTGGCTACGAACCACGGTGTCGGGGGTTCGAATCCCTCCTCGCCCACAACCGGCCCAAAAGGGAAGTACCTTTCCGAGTTGTCGGTGCTCACCTAAAAGAAGTCTATTGTGCACTCCCGAATCCCTAACTCAGCAATCATGGCCCGTACCTGGACCTGCACCATAGGAAGATAACAATATTTAGGAGGTGAGTGATCATGGTTAGACGATACTCTCACTTTAAGGATAAAGCGATCATTGTCAAATATAAAACCTAACCATAGTATACGGTCGAGTCCCAAGGGAATACGCGGTTTTGGTGCGTTGATTCACTAACCATCACTTCAAGCACCAAATAACTCTATTCTCGAGGGGGGGAGGGGTTTACAATAATATGTAGTAAAGTAAAACTATAGTAAGAAAATGTAGAGACAATCAAATTGGAGAGCAACTTGGGAAATTGTGTTCCCCATGATTCACTAATTCAAACACCTCGGATAACACAACCTAAATTAGGACATTGCATGCAGGACAGTAATTTAGATTCTTCCAACCCTTGGGCAAAAGTGAAGTTCAAATTTTACTATGGAGCTTGGCCGACTACCATAGTGTGCCAAACTAACTGTTACCTATTGTCCCAGTCAACCTCTCCTTAGCTGGGTTTGGTTGATTAGACGAGAACACATCAATCGAATTCTGTCACCGATTTCCTTTTTCTATTCATCACTATCTTAATCGGAATCAAGACACTAGATGGGGTTTAATGTTGGCCACCATTAAACAAGAAGCAAAATGAAGGAAAATGGATAATATATGCAAATACCCAACTCAAGAAGTGCAAATAATCCAGGTTATTAAGCTAGCCACTCATGGTTCCTACAACCCCAAGTTGTGGGGGTATAGCTACTCATAACTTGGGCAAGAAAGAAAACAATGAATGAAATAAACATAGTTGAGAAATTACCTAAGTAGAATGAAGAACAATAAAACTACCTTTGAATTTAGATTCACAAGCTTGAATGATGAAATTAAATTCCAACTGATTGCAATCTCCCAATTTGAGTATTAAAGTGAAAATCCTAATTTTCTACTCTAAAACCCTATAATATTCTAAGAACTATGAGCTTCTCTCTCTAAAAATCTCTAAAAACTGTAATCCTCACTTCTAAAACCCTAGCATATACTATTTATAAAAAGGTTCTTAAAATAATTGGAAAATTTTGGTTACGAGCCGTAATCGGACTTTTGTGATGAGCACTTGGCCTTTTGGACTTCACTACTACGATCCACCTCTATGAGTCGCAGTCTAAAATATGACTCGTAGTGCCTTCTCATAGTTCACCCTTGCATTTCTTGGTCCAATTTTAATCAACACTGTTAATCGCTACGAGGCCCCCTTCTACGAGTCATAGTAAGGACTACGACTCGTACCTTGAGCTCGTATGGCTGAACTTCAAATTCTCAAATTTTGGTTTTGGAAACTGTTAATTGCTACGATTATCCTCTCCGACTCGTAGCTTGGGCTACAACTCGTAGTGAGTCTCGTAGATCTTCAAAAATCAACAAAATCTGTAACTTTTCCCAAAATCAGGCCAACCTATATTTTCTGCAACAATAAACTCAAAAACACATAAAAACCATAAAAAGTCGCATTGAAAACTCAAAAAATCCCTTGTTTTAAGCACCAAATGTGCTGTATTTTGACAGCACATCAGTAAGTACCAGAAAAGGGCACCCAATTGGCATCATTGACCGATCGAGTGAAATAATAAACATATATAAAGACCAAATATAAAGAGAACTCCAGTAGTGTAGCAAAACAAACTCAGATAAAGGCATATGCATGTCTTGAAACCCTCAAACCACAACTGAGCTAACCAAGGAGATGAACAATGTTAACTGAACCAACCCAAGTGATAAACAATGATAACCTGAACTAACCTAAGTGATGAACATCTATACCAACAGATGAAAACTGTGTATGCTCATATCACAACGGCCCCCATCTGAGGCATAGTGATGCACACGGGTGCAAGGCCCTAGTACATATTCTTATATGCCAACTTGGCCCACATAAGCCCAGAAGGTACACTCGCATGCAATACTGATCAATCGAACAACAATACAACCCCAACTCCCAATATCACATCATCACAAGTTGGTTGTATGTGGGTGTAAGGTCCTCGTATCTAAGCCTGAATGCCCCATAAGCCCAGGAGATACACCCATTCACAATCAAGGTGTGAATAGGTGTGTGGATGCATGGCTAATCAGTGACAAAGCCTCATCCCAACAGCAACATGTCAATCCGATCCTCAACCCTATGTCGGCATATGGCACCCGATCCAAAATATATATGCGTAATGGTGAGCAATATCCCCCGCGAGAGAGAATCCCCCTCGCACAACAAATGTGTCTCATCTCAAGATGTCAATCACAGGGCCTTGCCCCCAAATGGAATTAGCAGGATCCTCGACCCAAAAATGTAACCTACGGTGTCCACGATCCATAATCAATCGGCTCTTAGACTCGAAATGATTAGTGTGTCATGTCTCTCTTTGAACAAATATAATTGACTCAAACACAGAATACAACTGATGGGAGGCCCCAAATCTCGGTTGGCGCTTCGTCCTCAGAGTCTGCATCCACCACTAAGAATCAAAGTCATGGTCATCTATCCTGAAGTCAGCGGGAAGCGTCACCCGAGACTTGGACTCTACTAATATGGCCATTGGAGCTCAAACGATGACAGGGAGTGTCGTTTGGGACAAGATGTCAAATAGTCACTCACGCAACCAGTATATTTGGATCCAGAACTCTAAAGTCATGTCATGCCCACAGTGAACGTAGGCAATAAAAATCATATTATGCCCGAGTGAACGTAGGCGACGAGCTCTCAACCTAGGTATCCCACGTTCTCAATCCAACCCATAAAACAATAACTACTACCTCTCTTAGATACAATAGATACCCAGATCAGATGGAGAGAACTAGTGCCCAACAACCATCAGTAGTATATCGAAGCACATGTGCATAATGCATCATCCCAAACGTTTTTGACAAATTTGAGACCGGAATCACAATAATTGAGTGGGAAAGTGGTCTCGATCAAATTTTAGACCAAATGAATCAAAAGATAATTTTTTTCGAGGCAAAATGCAATTTCCAGCAACGTGCACGATACCTCTGTATCGCGGAGATGCCCCTAAATAGGTCCTTTTAAAACTTCACACATAAAACTCATTCAACAAGCTTGATTTATATGTTAAGTTCAAAAGTGAACTAAGACAGAATAAACTCGCGATGCGGACCTACTCCATCACAGTTCAAAGTTTTCCTGTAGGCTGAAATTTTAATAAGGGACATCCCAGAATTTTACATCACCCTCCTACACTTACTCCACGATTGATATAGGTCATTTTTAGCCTAGAAAAGTATCCTAAGCCCATTTCTAAGTTTCTTTACACATTCTAACAAGACTTAGGGCTAAGAAGACGAGAAAAGACTAAGGTTCAAGTGATGGGAGCAAAACTCTTGCGAATTTAGTTATCATCCTTCATCACTTGAAGTAAAACTTCTACGAATTTGGTTGTCATCCTTCATCCCAGGTATATAAGGCTAAATTAAAGCACGAATCGTGTTTTTCAACTTTTGTCTCTTCCTCATTATGTTGTAATTTTTTATTTGTTTTCTTATTGTGCTAATACACATGCTTCCACACATTCTTGAGTCTCCTTCATGAAATGAACTGCTTCCTGTAAATGACAAATGCCCCTGCTGCAATTGCTTCTTTTACCATTTCCATCGTCACTTCTGGAGACATCACTAAATCAAAAATGAAAAATCAGAACCAAACATTAAATAAGGTATTCAGAATTCTCGAGAAAATTTAGATATTCATAAATATAAACACCATTTTCGTACAGAACATATATAAATGTAGAAGCTACAGATAACACTAATGTGTTTAGCAATCACATTTTGACTTATTCTAATACTAAATAAAATTCAATAATGATGGGTGATATTAACATGTGTAAGGTACAGTTTTGAATAATGCACGCTAACGTACAATAATAAATATTTTGAGAAAATAATCTTACAAATAATAGGTTTGTCTTTAATGAGTTGAGTGAACTTGATGAACTCAAGGTAATCCATTTCTGGCATGTTGACATCCACCATGACCAAGTTGAATCGGTCGATATGTTCCCAGAGGATAGACAGAGCTATAATTGCTTGTTCGATTGCAATTATTATAAACAAAAAAGCAAACTCAGAAAATATCCCAAGAAAATTATATATACTATTATGTGGATAAAGGTAGTACGGCGTGACTAATATCATTCAAGTTTGCCTGAGAATCCAACTAATTCTTTTCCATTTAAGCTACAACAAAATTAGCATGTTGATAAATTTGATGATCAACTGAATATATTTTCATAAGGTTGAATATATCGACAATCTATTTTTTTAAGACATTTGAACTATGACATGCTCCGATTGAGCATTTGAACGCATGATGAAGTGTTCCCATTAGACAGTTCAAACTAGAAACCTAGAAAATGCTAATACATATATTCTCAAGCATCCATTACATAAATAATTAAACGACTTAATTTGACTCCATTTGTTATGTTCCAAGCATTATAAGTAAGAAATTCCAAACAAAACAAATCTAATAAATTCATTCAACGCCATTGTAATTTATTCATTGTACCTGCACTCAGTCATACATGAAAAACATGTTAAAATTGACTGAAATCTTTATTCAAAAATAAATAAATTTCTTCTCCAAATTTCAACACTAATCTAATCCAAAATATTTAAATTTAAAATATAAATCCATGTATAACCAAAAAAATCAACCATTAATTTGACAGAAATTCACTTTTTTAATAATAGACTATAATTATAGATTTTACCTAGAAGATCCAACATGAAATAGGGGGAAAAGGATATATATATATATATATGAGAGATAGAAATCTTAAAGAAATATAAGATTAATGTACCTTTAAAAGAATGCTCTTCAAGAATAGTTGATACGTTTGAAAGAGAAGTTGTATCATGATCAACCAAGAGAATTCTAAGGCCAACATTACTAGTTTTCCCATAGTTGATGGAAGCATCAAAATCCATTTTTTAGCCTGTGAAAAATTTGAGAAAGCAAAACAAAAAGCATTTTTGAGTTATTCTTCTCTTTCTTTGATTTCTGTTCTTTCTTTTACTTTCTGCCACCTTATACTAAATAAACAACAAGAACAACATACCCAAGAAATCTCACAAGTGGGGTTTGGGGATGGTACAATGTAAGAAGACCTTACAACTACTTCATAGAGATAGAGAGGTTATTTCTGAAAGACCCTCATCTCAAAAGTATCATCCCCAAAAGTAGAAAATACAAGATATGAAACTAAACAACTAGAATGAAAATTAAATGATAATTTGTAAAAACAATAAAAGTAACAAACTGAATGACGGAAAATAACAAAATAATATAAAAGGACACGACTACCTCTACACTAACCTACTATATTACAAGGCCAGACATCATCCTACTCCTACTAGCTGTCTAGCCTTCTACTCTGATGCACAATCTCCACTCTTTTTTATCTAAGGTCATGTCTTCAATAATATGAAGTTGCATCATATCCTATCTAATCATCTCCCCCCAATACTTTTTATGTCTACCTATATCCCTTTGTGTAACCCCTACATCCAACCTTTCGTACCTCCTAGCAGGAACATCGTCAATACTTCTTCTTTATACATGCCCAAGCCATCGCAATCTTGCTTCTCTCATTTTATCTGCCATAGAGGCCACCCCTAACTTCCCTCGTATTGCATCATTCATAATATTATCCCCCCAGTATATACACACATCTATCTCAACATCCTCATTTATTCAACTTGCATCTTCTCTACATGTGAGTTTTAAATTGTCCAGCACTCCATCCCATATAGTAAAGCCAATATAACTACCATTTTGTAGAACTTACCTTTAAGTTTAAGTGGTATCTTCTTATCACACAATACTCTAGAGGCAAGCGCCCATTTCGTCCATGTTGCCCCTGTATAATGTATAACATCATCATCGATATCATAACCCAAGATATTTTAAGTTATGTCTCTTAAGAATAGATTAGGTGGCAAGTCTCACTTTAATGTTTGCTTCATCCTCGCAATGCTATATTTGCAGTCTAAGTTTTATGTTTTGGTACTGCTCAATTTAAACCCCTTGGATTCTAACATATGTCTCCAAACCTCTAACCTATTATTAACTTTATCCCACGTCTCATCAATCAATATTATATTATTCGCAAATAGCATACACCATGGATCCTCTTCCTAAATAGACCATGTTAGCCTATCCATTAATAATGGAAAAAGAAAAGTGTTCAACACAAATCTTTGATGAAGTCTTATCCCAATAGGAAAATACTCTAAGTCTCCTCCCATCATTATTACTCGAGTTTTGGATCCATCATACATGACCTTTATCACCTTAATATATATCATAGGAATACCTTTCACCTCTAGAAACCTCCATAGGACATCCCTCGAAACTTCGTCAAATGCCTTCTCAAGATCAATGAACACCATATGAAGGTACCTCTATCTTTCCCTAGATTTCTCTGTTAGTTTCTAAATAAGATGAATTGCTTTAGTAGTCGACTGCCCCAGCATGAATTCAAATTGGTTATTAGATATAGACACTCTCTTTCCTTCCCTCATCTCTATCACTCTCTCCCAGACCTTCATAGTGTGTCTTAATAACTCAATAACCCAGTAATTGTTATTGTTTTGAATATCACCCTTGTGCGTATAAAATGGAACCATTGTACTCCTCCTCCATTTATTGGGCATATTAGCAGTCTTCAAAATAACATTAAACAACCTAGTCAACCACTTTATATCATCTTTGACCAAGCTCTTCCAAAAACCCACCAGAATCTCATCGAGTCTGATCACTCTCCCTCTGTTCATCCTACTAATATCCCATCTGACCTCCTCCACTCTCAAACACCTGCAGTGACCAAAATATTTTAGGATAACAGTGTGCGGTAAATCACCCAGCTCAATATCTCAGTCCCTATTTTTGTTTAAGAGTTCATGAAAGTAAGCTTTCCACTGTTTCTTAATGGAAGTCTCATCCACCAACACTTCACCCTCCTCATCCTTGATGCACTTCACTTGGTCCAAGTTGTGAGATTTTCTATCTATCTCTTTTACTAGATTATACAATCTCTTGTCCTTGCCTTTTTTACCTAGCTGAACTAACAAGCTTTCGAACATTGTTGTCTTAACACTCATGACGACCGTTGTCTTCATTTCTGTCTTTGCCATCTTATAGATATCCTTAAGCCTTCATTTTTCATCCTCATCCATGCACTCCAACCACTTTTTATAAGCAATCTTTTAGCTTTCACTTTGCCTTGAACTTCTCCACTCAAACTACTAATCACCTTGGCATCCACCAAAGGTTCCTCTCGATACCCCTAGTACCTTGGTAGCTCCTTTGATTACGCAACCAGCAGTAATGTCCCACATGGTTTTCACATCTCTTTTACTACTCCAAGCCCCCAAACTACTCAATTTTCTCTCATTACTCGAGAAAGGGTCAGAGTCAGGCCTCCCCATCTAATCCTCGGTCAGGCATAAATAGACTTCTTCCTCTTATCGGTCTAAATCACTAAATCCATCACTAGAAGCCTATGTTAAGTGAAAATATTTTCACTCTTATAATCTTAGAATTCCTACGAAGGCTTTTATCACCCTTCCATAGGAGTAAGTAATCGATCTAAGTCTTAGCTATTGTACTACAAAAGGTAATCAAGTGATTTTTTCTATTCAGGAAACATGAGTTAGCAATAACCAACTCAAAGGCTTTAGCAAAATCCAAGAAAGAGGTCCCACTCCATTCCTCTCCCCAAAACCAAAGTCTCCATAAACATTGTCAACGCCACTAGAAGTTACACCGATATGCCTATTAAAATCTCCTCCAATGAAGATTTTTTTTTGTGTCTGGTATACCTCGCACAACCTCATCTAAGTCCTCCCAAAAGAGTTCTTTGACTTCCTTATCCATGCCACTTGAGGCACATAGGTACTAACTATATTCACTATATGACTACCGATCACAAGTTTGATAGACATCATCCTATCAGTAACCACATACTCCTTAAGGTTCTCATCTACAAGAATACCTACTCCATTTTATCCCTAGAGCCCCCAGAGTATCATAATTTAAACTCGTCTGCACCCCGAACTTTGGTGCCTAGCCATCTGGTCTCTTAAACACATACTATATTAATTTGTCTCCTCTTAAGACTCTTTCTGAATTCTATAGACTTCCTTATAAGTGATCTTATGTTCCACAATCCTAATCTCAACTTAATTAAGCATGTGTCCCTCTTACCACTACTACCCCTTGCCTCCAACCCCAATCGGTGACATGACTCTAATCCACCATCAAACTCCAATGCCACTAAACTAAGAACTAATAACTCACTAAACTACAAATGGTCAAGAAGCTACAATAGTATACAAAACAAACAAAAAAAAATATACGCTAGGCACAAAGCACTATAATCAATATGCAACAATGAGAACTCAAAATAATATTAGTGAGTAATTTAAACTCCCTAAAAATGACTTTTCACA
This sequence comes from Solanum clarkiae, assembly GCA_011800125.2. NCBI lineage: Eukaryota > Viridiplantae > Streptophyta > Magnoliopsida > Solanales > Solanaceae > Solanum > Solanum clarkiae. The sequence continues at coordinate 8,649 of JAABOM020061975.1, forward strand.
CAAACACATAACAAAATGAGATATACTAAAATATTAAATGATTGATCAAGAGAAAAACAGTCAGCGGCCAGAGATAAAATGAGGGAAAAAGCGGAGAAGAGATAAAAGATATGTAATAGTACACAATAAACAATTTATCCAAAAAGATATATCTAAGCAAAGGGGGAACTTGTTGAGGAAGAACTCTAAATATCATGGTATAAAACAATGAAAATAGAACTAAAAATCAAAAACTGAAGGCAACCTGAACAAATCTGAAGTTACTTTGGAAATATAGAACCAGAAATTTGAAGAGGACAACCTGAATCTGACTCTTGCAATCTATTCTTGAGTGGATAGGTCTTGAACGTTGAATAAATCTTGCAATCTTCAAAAATGTTGAACCAATTCTTGATGAACTCATGCTTTTAGCAAATTCAAAAACTCCAAACAGCAGCCTTTAGTTCTACAATTCTTTCAGAATGAATTTTTTTTGTGTGGGAAGAATCAAACCAAACCCAAAAAAGATTTTGGTCCAAGCAATCGTAAAAATGTTGATGGAGAAGACAACCAGTTGATCAGAGATTGAGAATGACACTCAAGCACTCTTGATTAAAAAAATATATATTGAGTAGCTTTCTCAAGAAAGAAAAAAAAGTAGTAACTATGGAGAAAATTTATCCAATTATTTACATAGAGAAGGAAAATGTTAGATTCAAAAAATCTATCTTTATGGTAAATAATAACTATTGTAGTTAATATCTTCGGGAGATTTAAGTAGACAAAATGATGATAGTCTACCAATTTGTGTTCAAAATAATTTAATCTTGATTATTTAGGCGATACAAACGATATTCATTACTCCCCTCTTTTCAATTTATTTATTTTACTTTTTTAAGTCTATTAAAAAGACTGTTTCTTTCCTTCTTTTTTTTTTTTTTTGACTTAGTTCTAGCTAATTTATTAAAATAGACTGTCTCTTTCTTTTTTGTGTGGGTCTTAATTTTAACTATGTACATGACATGTTTTAAGACCAGACGATTGAAGAGCATTTTGTACATTTTATATTTGTTTAATTTAAGACACAAGATTCAAAAGTCTTATTTATTTTCTTAAAATTCTTGTCAAATTAAAAACAGACAAAAAAACTAAAACATGGAGAATAGTTGATAATACATTTCTAGTCATGTCAAGTTAGCAAGTTCACTTCAAATAACATGTATTTTAGAAACTTTTTGCTTGTCTCTGTTGAGATTTTTATGCTAGTAGAAAAAGTAGAGAACTTCTTGTACTTCTAATTTTTACTTATACTATATTGGTATGTGATGAACTAAAATTAAAAAGAGACAACATGTTCACTGAAGATTCATATAGCAAATCTCTAATTGCTTGAGATTAGATTATAGCATAGTCATTGTAATCTACTTAGCACTATATCCATATTGCTAGTGATGAAATCATAAATTTTAGATGGTGTGCTCATAGTTTAATATGTGTATATAAATTATTAACAATATTTGACCTTTATACACTGTATAATTTTTGATACGGTGTTCAATTGACAACATTTCTGCGATTGTAGATGTCATGCCTTGGGAGAGTACCCTTAGCGTGGCCGGCACTTGAAGAACCATTCTTTATTTTCCAAGAGAACCACCTGGCCTCATTATCACGTCATACTCTGAAGTGGAAGAAGAATACTCAAGAAAAGACTATGAAACAGTCAAATAACTAAGTCTTTATATGTATAATACTTGCCAATGAATAAGAGTTGGGAAATAACAATAAATTATCTCCACTCTATGTCGATGAAGTCTCGATCCAATGTCTAGAAGGTGCAAACACAAGCCCCTAGCTACCTCAAAATGAAATACCTAACTAATGAAGAAAATAAAACAACTCCTCCGGAAACAAGTGGAAAGAGGAAGTAAGACTTCAATGGTATGCTGGTTG
>JAABOM020061976.1:0-10580 GCA_011800125.2 Solanum clarkiae
ACAATTTCATGCCAAGAACACCTCCTACTCTCTTCTCCCAAATCAACCCAACAATCCCCAACTTCTATTTTCTAAGTTCCTAGTTCTTCTACTACAATTAGAAGACATAGAGAAACAAATTTAAGAAGGGAACTTACCTTGATTTGCTGATTGAGCACTCCTTCTTCTTCCTCCTCTTCCAAAGCCTTCTTTGCTCTAAATATGCAAGACCAAGTAAATGGTCTTGAAAAATTGACTTGAAGGGGTATTTATAGACCCCCCAATCCTTAAAATTGCCCATAAGGGTTTCAAGTTGGTTAAGCACTTAATTAGATCCCAAACTTTTATAATTTAATCCAATTAAGGACTTCCAAAACCAATTTTTAAATTACATTTCCCAAAACACTTAACTCCTATACTTATGCACCACAATTAACTTAAGCTCAATTACACAATATTTGCAAAAATTTTTCAAAGCGACAATTTACCTCAATTAAAATATTTACGGGGTCTAACATCATATTCATGATCAGGGGGAAAATTAAGTGGGTCATGGGTATAACTCCAATTTTAGAGAAACCGTATCAAAATTTGATTTTCCAAAGTTGTCGAAAAACAGAACTGATCCACGCCCCTGGTGCGACCCGGCTAGGGCGCGGACATTTACATTTTTGTCTCCTCTTTTCTTTATTTCGGTCTAAGGCCTAGGGGTCTTGGTCCTAATCCTTCCTATGCGTAAAAACGCCTATATTTAGTCATTTTTCAACTCCATATCATTGAAGACATTCCTCAAAACCCTCTCTAACACTTAACCAAATATTTCACCAAAATTCAAGTGTTGCAAACTCATTTCCGGATTCAAGAAATTCATTCAAGCTTCAAGTTTTCATTCAAATCTTCATCAAAAAAATCTCCAAAGTTGAGGTATGTGGGTTTCAACCATTGGGTCCTTTCACCCATGGTGTCCAACCTTCATTTTTATATAAATTGCTCGCTTTCAAGTTAATATATCTATGGGTACTTCTTACTATGATTTGATTATAAACTATGCTGGGTTTTCATGAAATGTGGACTGTTTAAGCATGTTTTGAGCTGTGAACCTATGTTCTATGATAAGATTTGATGAGATTTTTCCATGTATCTTGCATAAAGGTGTTACCAAGTGTTGGTGGGTTGATCTACATTAAGTTTTCTCACATGATTTCAGTCTTGAATTACATGATTTTGAACTAGTTTTACACACCCACAAAGTATTTGATGAAATGTTGGTTAAGGGTTCTTGAGTTATTGATGATCTATTGCATGGCCTATTGGTCAAGTGACTTTATGATGATGAAAGGAATGTATGTGTGTATTGAATTCATGAAAAGTATCTATAGTGTTGCAAGTTAATCACACCTTCTTGAGGGGGTGATATGTATCAATCAATTTTATGGGATGTTATGCCCATCTACCATGTTGAGAGTTATATACCTTAACCACTTTGATGGGGAGTGCTATGCCCATCTACCATGTTGAGGGGTATATATCTTGACCACTTTGATGGGGTGATATGCCCATCTGTCATGTTGAGAGTTATATACCTTGACCACTATGATTGGGGTAGGGGGTGACATGCCCATCTACCAATTGAGGGGTATATACCCCAATCACCTTCTAAGGAGGGTGACATTCCTTGGATTCCAAGTACTAGTTTGCTTGGCCTATGATGTTGGTTTCTTCCTACACATGTAATATGTCTTATACAAGCATGTTTTACTTCAAGATTAATCATGCATGTCATATTGTTATCATACTATCCATTGCCTATGTTTATGCATTTTGATTGTGTTTCCTACCTCTTGTTGCATTACATCCTACATACTTAGTACATTCAAATGACTAATGCATACTCTATGCCTACATGATATTACCATGTAGGAACCAGAGCTCCTTACGATCATCCTCCCTGTGGCTAGTTGTGACATCTTTGAAGATAAGCAATTGGTGAGTCCTCAAAGTTCAGGGAAATTAGCTATGCTACTCTTGCCTTTGTCATTTCTTAATGTTGAACTCTTTACACTATGAGGGCGAGCCCAAAAGTGTCTTGGCCCCCACTCAAGTCTATATTTAGAGGTGTTGTTGGACAAGTAATGTCATTATACTTTGAGATTTGACTCTTTATGATCTATGCTATAAAAGACCTCCCTTAGTCATTTTACCTTTATTTATTCTCTCTTGTTGTTGTTTAATTGCTTCCACAACTAAGGATGTGTAAATGATATGCTAATAGGCTTGTTTGAGGTCCCTTCGGGTTCCCATTAGTCGTGTCATGTATAGGACCTAGGCTTGGGTCATGACAAAGTTGGTATCAGAGTACTAGATTTTTAATAGTCCTCGGCATCCAACATACCGCATTGATTAGAGTCTTATTCATGGTTGTGAAGTGCACCACAACTATGAGTAAGAGGCTATGAGACCTTTTAGGAAATGTTTCCCTTTTTCTTGATCTATGTCGTGCGATAGAAGTTAAGGTAAGGCTTTCCCCTAACGAATGTTCTTTGTTATTTTAGATCATGCCTATCCCGAGAGGAAGAAGAGCTCGTACACTTGAGGAACAACCGGCTCATGAAGAGTTCTGGGATGCTATTGCCATATTAGCTCAAGCCATAACTAATCAAATCAACCGAGGGGCCCAAGCCCCTCATGCTCCTACTCCGACATCTAGAGTGAGGGATTTCATGAGGATGAACCCACCGAAGTTCCATAGGTATAAAGTTGATGAGGACACTTAAGAATTTATTGATGAGACATATAAAGTGCTGTCTATTATGGGGGTTAGATTAAAGGAGAAGGCAGAGTTGGCGGCTTACCAACTCAAGGGGATGGCCCAAATATGGTTTACTCAATAGAAAAAGGAGAAAGAGAACAACAATATGGTCCTTTAGGAGGTGTTTAAGGCGACATTTCTCAACAGGTTCTTCTCTCTTAAGCTAAGGGAGGCCAAAATGATGGAATTCATGAATCTAAAGCAAGGATCTATTAGTGTGAGGGAGTACACCCTCAAGTTCAACCACCTCTCTAAATATGCTCCATAATTGTTGGCCGAGCCAAGGTCTAGGATATTTAATTTTGTGATAGATATGTCCGATTTGGTGAATGAGGAGTGTCGTGCTGCCATGTTGATAGGTGATATGAACGTTTCCCGCCTCATGACTTATGCCGAACAATTGGAGGGGAAAAAGTTGAGAAAGAGGAGAATGGGTAAGGCCAAGAGGGTCCGTTTTGAAGGTTGGTTTCAAAGTCCCAAGGGTGGCCAGTTTCATCAAGGCCAAAGTTCTTCCGGTGCTCCTAATAGAAGGCTTTCTAATGACAACCCAAGGGTCAAGGTGGTGGTGGTGTGGTGTCTAATTCTATGTGCCCAAAATGTATTAGAGGCCATAGTGGCCCATATTTGAAGGATACTAATGCTTGTTATGGGTGTGGTAAAGTGGGTCATAAGGTGATGGATTGTCCTCATAATCAACACAAGGGTAGAGATGGTCGTCCACAAGGCCAAAGTGCAAATGTGGGTTCTAGAGGAAGGGGAGGTCAACAAGGTAGTGCCCTAAGGCATAATCACTTCCATGCTCTTCAAGGGAGGCAAGGGGTAGATGAGGTACCCAATGTTGTCACCAGTATGTTAAAAGTCTTTGATTTTGATATGTATGCATTGATGGACCTGGGTGCCACTCTTTCTTTTGTTACTCCTTTTGTTGCCAAAAAGTTTCATGTTAAACCTGAATTGATGTGTGAACCATATGAGGTGTCTCCTCCCATTAGTGCACCCACTATTGTTAGAAGGGTCTATAGAAATTGTCCCATATTCATGTACATAAAATATTGCCTTGTGATTTTGTTGAGTTGTATATGGTGGATTTTGATGTCTTTCATGGGATGGATTGGTTGCATGCATATTATGCCTCTATTGATTGTAGAACTTGTAAGGTCAAATTTGAATTCCCTAATGAACCCATCCTTGAGTGGGAGATTCATGATGTGGTGGTCAAGGGTAGATTCATTTCTTGCATTAAATCTCAAAAGTTGATTTCTAAGGGGTGTCTCTATCATCTTATAAGGGTTAGGGATGTTGAGTCCAAAGTCCTTTCGATAGAGTCGGTCCCGATGGTTAATGAGTTCCTTGATGTCTTTCCTAGTGAGCTTCCCGGTGTTCCCCCGAAAGGGAAATAGATTATGGCATAGACCTCCTTCCCAATACTCAACCCATTTTTATTCCCCCTTACTATATGGCCCTGACGGAGTTAAAAGAGTTGAAGGAGCAATTGAGGGATTTGTTGGAGTAGGTCTTATTAGTCCTAACCAATCATCTTCGGATGCACCGGTGTTGTTTGTGAAGAAGAAGGATGGTTCTCTTAGGATGTGTATTGATTACCGACAACTTAATAGGGTTATCATAAAGAATAAATATCCTCTACTAAGGATTGATGATCTTTTTGACCAACTTTAAAGGGCTAGTCACTTCTCTAAGATTGATCTTTAGTCCAGGTATCACCAAGTGAAGGTGAGAGAATGTGGCATTTCCAAGACGACCTTCCCAACTAGGTATGGACACTGTGATTTGTGGTTATATCCTTCGGATTGACTAATGCACCAGTTATCTTCATGGATCTTATGAATAGGGTCTTTAAACCCTACCTTGATTTGTTTGTGGTGGTGCTTATTGATGATATCTTGATCTATTCCCATAGTGAAGAGGAGCATGTGGATCACTTGAGAGTGGTGTTGCAAGTCTTGAGGGAGGAGAAGTTGTATGGAAAATATGAAAAATGTGAATTTTGATTAAAAGAGGTTACCTTCCTAGGTCATGTGATGTCGGGTGATGGTATTAAGGTGAATCCTAAGAAGACGGAGGTGATTAGAAATTGGCCTAGACCTTTGACTCCATCAGACATTAGAAGTTTCTTGGGTTTAGCAGGTTACTACCGGAGGTTTGTTAGTGGTTTCTCTTCTATTGCTTCTCCCATTACTAAGTTGACCCAAAAGAAGGCAAAATTTGTATGGACTGACGAGTGTGTAAAAAGCTTCCAATCTTTGGAGGATAAGCTTATCTCCGCTCCTATCTTGTCTCTACCAGAAGGGTTGGAAGGGTTTGTTGTGTATTGTGATGCCTTAAGAATTGGTTTGGGTTATGTTTTGATGCAAAATAGTAAGGTAATAGCTTATGCCTCTAGACAACTTAAGGTTCATGAAAAGAATCATCCTACCCACGACCTTGAATGGGCAATCGTGTATTTGCTTTGAAGATTTAGCGTCATTACTTGTATGGGTCCATGTTGATGTGTTCACCGATCATAAGAGTCTCCAATATGTGTTCACCCAAAAAGATCTCAATTTGAGACAAGTTAGAGCTTCTTAAAGATTATGATATGAGTATGCATTATCACCCCAGTAAGGCTAATGTTGTGGCTAATGCTTTGAGTAGGATGTCTATGGGTAGCCTAGCTCATGTTGATGATGATGGCAAAGAGGTGGCTAGAGAGGTCCATTGGTTGGCTAGATTTGGAGTTAGTTGGTGGAGGTTGATAATGGTGTGTAATGGTTGTTGATGGTTCTAAATCTTTATTGATTGAGGAGGTGAAGGCAAACCAAGATCTTGACCTTGCTTTGTTAAAGTTAAAGGCCTTGGTGAGAGATAGCAAATTAGAGGTTTTCTCCCAAGGGGGAGATGGTGCCCTTTGGTACCAAGGTAGGTTGTGTGTGCCAAGTGTGAATGACTTGAGAAAGAAGATTTCAGAAGACGCTCATAATTATTCCTATTCTATTCACTCTGGTTCTATAAAGATGTATAGAAATTTGAGGAAAGTGTTTTGGTGGGGTGGTATGAAGAGAGACATTACTGAGTTTGTATCCGGTTGTCATAATTTCCAACAAGTGAAAGCCAAGCATCAAAGGCCGGGTGGCCTAGCCAGATATAGATATCCCTACTTGGAAGTGGGAGGAAATCATGGATTTTTTGGTTGGATTTCCTAAGACTAGAAAGCATTTTGATTCTATTTGGGTCGTGGTTGATAGACTGATGAAGTTGGCTCACTTTCTATTGGTTAAAACTACTTATGGTGCCGAAGATTATAGTAGGTTGCACATTCATGAGTTGCTTAGATTGCATGGGGTGCCTTTGTCTATCACATTGAATCATGGTACTCAATTCACTTCTCACTTTTGGAGATCCTTCCAAAGAGGTCTTGGTACCAAGGTAAAGCTTAGTATGACCTTTCACCCTCAAACGGATGGACGAGTCAAAAGAACCATCCAAACTCTTGAGGACATGCTCAGAGCTTGTGTTTTGGAGTTCAAGGGTAGTTAGGATGACATCTTCCACTCATTGATTTTGTTTACAATAATAGTTATCATTCAAGCATTAGTATGGCTCCTTTTGAGGCTCTCTATGGTAGATGTTGTAGATCCCTGATTAGATGGTTCGAGGTGGGGGAGATGAACTTTTTGGGTCTGAATCTAATTATGAAGGTCATGGAGAAGGTGAGGATGATAAGAGAAAGGTTGAAAATAGCCCAAAGTCAACAAAAGTCCCATTGTCGATGCGAGGAGAAGAGATCTTGAATTTAAGATTAGTTTTTGGGTCTACTTGAAGGTCTCATCCATGAAGAGTGTGGTTCATTTTGATAAAAAAGGTAAATTGAGTTCAAGATTTATGGATACTTATAGAGTATTGAGGAGGATTGATAAGGTGGCCTATGAGTTGGAGTTGTCCAATGACATGAATATGGTTCATCTGGTCTTCCATGTGTCTATGTTGAGGAAGTATGTGGGTGACCCAAGTGTTATTGTGCTTCGTGATGTTGTGGGTGTTGTTGAAGACAATTTGACTTATGAAGAGATTTCAGTAGAAATTTTGGATAGACAAGTGAAGAGGTTGAGAAACAAGGATGTTGTTTCCGTCAAGGTCCTTTGGAGAAACCAACAAGTTGAGAGTGCTACATGGAAAGCTGAGGTAGACATGCAAAAGATATATCTCTATCTCTTCCATTCTACTCAAGCCTAAGGTACTAATTTATGTCCCCTATGTGATTTCATGTCTTAAGTTTCAGGCCTTATTTCATTTGTATGCATTCATATTTATGTTAACAAGTTCATGACGATTTTGACACTTATGTTGAGATTTTTGAAATGGTGTTTTATTGCATTTGTTGCATTCATGCATTGGGCTGAAATGATCTTGATTACTTCTCTCATGTACGTTTTTTTTAAATTCGGGGACGAATGTTCCTAAGAAGGAGATATTAAAATGCCCCAAAATGTGTCCGAAAATGTGCCTTGGAAATGCCCAAATTCATAATTTCCATATATATCAAAATTTATGCTTGATATCGAAAATCCGACTTCATATTCATGATCAGGGGGCTAAATCGAATAAAAAATGGGTATAATCTCGATTTTAAAGTAACAGTATCAAAATTTGATTTTTCAAAGTTGACAAAAAACAGAATCGACTTGCGCCCTGGTGCAACGTAGCTAGAGCACGGACCTGTACATTTTTTTTGTCTGTTTTCTTTATTTCATTCCAAGGTCTTGGGGTCTTGGACCTAAGCCTTTCTATGTGTAAAAACATTCATACTTAGTCATTTTTTAACCCCGTATCATTCAAGACATTCCCCAAAACTCTCTCTAACACTTAGCTAAATATTTCACCAAAATTCAAGTATTACAAACTCATTTCTGGATTCAAGAAATTCGTTCAAGCTTCAAGTTCTCATTCAAATCTTCATCAAGAAAATCTTCAAAGTTGAGGTATGTGGGTTTCAACCATTGGATCCTTTTACCCATGATGCCCAACCTTCCTTTTTATGTAAATTACATATTTTAAAGTTGAAATATCTATGGGTACTTCTTACTATGAATTGATAATAAACTATGTCGGCTTTTCATGAAATGTGGATTGTTTAAGCATGTTTTAAGCTATGAACCTATGTTCTATGATGAGATTTAATGAGGGATTTCAATGTATCTTGTATGAGGGTGTTAGCAAGTGTTGATGGATTGATTTACATTAAGTTTTCTCACATGATTTCAGTCTTGAATTGCATGATTTTGAACTAGCATTACATACCCACCAAGTATTTGATAAAATGTCCGATTAAGAGTTCTTGAGTTATTGATGATCTATTACATGACCTATGGGTAAAGTGACTTTATGATGATGAAAGGAATGTATGTATGTATTGAATTCATGAAAAGTATCTATAGTATTGCAAGTTGACCATACCTTATTGAGGGGGTGATATGCCTCAACCACTTTGATGGGGTTGTTATGCCCATCTACCATGTTGAGGGGTATATACCTTGACCACTTTGATGGGGGTGACATGCCTATCTACCATGTTGAGGATTATTTACCTTGACCACAATGATGGGGGATGACATGCCCATCTACCAATTTAGGGGTATATACCTCAATCACCTTCCAAGTGGGGTGACATGCCTTGGATTTCAAGTACTAATTTGCTTGATCTATGATGTTGGTCTCTTCCTACACATGTAATATGTTCTATACAAATATGTTTTACCTCAAGCATTGATCATGCATGTCATATTGTTATCATACTATCCATTGCCTATGTCTATGCATTTTGATTATGTTGTATATCTCTTATTACATTGCATCCTACATACTTAGTATATTCAAGTGTACTAATGCATGCTCTATGCCTACATGATGTTATCATATAAGAACTGGAGCTCCTCAGGATCATCCTTCCCATGGCTAATTGCGATATCATTGAAGATAAGCTATTGGTGAGTCCTCAAAGTTCGGGAACATTAGCTATGCTACTCTTGCCTTTGTCATTTCTTAATGTTGAACTCTTTACACTATGAGGGCGAGTCCGGAAAGTGTCTTAGCCCCCATTCACGTCTATATTTAGAGGTGTTGTTGGACAAGTGACGTAATTATGCTTTGAGATTTGACTCTTTATGATCTATGCTATAAAAGACCTCCCTTAGACCCTTTCTCCTTATTTATTCTCTCTTGTTGTTGTTTAATTGCTTTCGCGACCAAGGATGTGTAAATGATATGCTAAGAGGCTTGTTTTGGGGTCCTTTCGGGTTCCCATTTGACGTGTCATATTTAGGCCCTAGGCTTGGGTCGTGACACTTTTGTATTGTTTGAATGCTTCAATTGTCTCACCTTTACTACTAAGTAAATAATAGTAGTATCTAGTATGTTATCAAATACTTTTTCACACCATGAATCGGTGTTGGCTTAATATCACAAATGTCAGTGTGAATCATTTCTAAGGATTGAAATTCCTTTTAACAGATTTATAGGGATGCTTAGCATACTTAGATTCAACACAAGTTTGACACTTTAATCTCTTGCACTTAAAGTTAGGCAAAACTTCTAAGTTGCTCAGTTTTCACAAGGTTTTATAATTTACATGTCCCAACTGTTCATGTCATCACCAGTTTGACTCAAGCAAGTAAAAATTAATATATATAAATTGAGTTCAAAAAGATCCTCCGTAAGGTAACCTTTTTTCTACAAAATTTTTGTTCTTACTTATTACAATTTTATCAAATAAAAATATTTCTTAAAGTCAATACCTTGTTGGTTTCATACTAGTCATATCAATTATCATATCACATACTAGTAATAGAAAAATGCAATGACTATTATATCACATATCTATCTATCTATATCTATATTTATACTACCTTAAAAGCACCAACTCTAAAATCCTAAAATCAAATTACTAAAATACCTCTCACTTAAAAAAACCAAAAAACAAATCCACCTAAAATTTAAAAGTCAAATAACCATAATACCCTTCTAAAAATTAAAAATTACCCTACTTATTAAAAAATGTTGCCGCACAAACCCCTTTCCATTAATCTAAACTAATTTTAACCTATTTAAAGAATCTGTACTACCTCTAGGAAGAGGCGTCAATCTTCAAACGACTAATAGGATCTATGTTACCTCTACGAAGAGCCGACAAACTTCAACCAACTAATAGGAAATATAAAACCTGCACGCCTGAACCTTATACTATCAGTCGATGGATAACGGCCTTCCTATCGCCTTTTTTCTTCAACCAAATACTGGACTCCTGCCATGTTACTAGAAAATGCCACATACACAATTCAATAGTAGAAATTCGTCAAAAAACAACAAAGAATTTCACCCTACTACTGCATTATTTCGTGCAAAAACTTTTCCCACTAAGTAAATAGAACTCTCCACTCAACACCATTTTAAAATGAGAGAACATGACAAATGTCGTATATCAGGAGTTTGAAGCGAAAGCATCGAAAAGATGCGATCAAAGTAGAACCACATCCCGCAATGTTCAAAGTCACTTTTAATCATCTTCAGGCTTATGTTGGTCAAGATTTAGTTTAGAATGAGAGGATTTTGTCGTATTGCCATCGAATTTAGATTCTGCATTCTGCATCAGCCTTAGACTTATGTTTTTTTTGTTGGGTTTTGATATTGGTGAATGGGAAATGGTGGGATGAAAAGCCGGAATTCGCTTTCTTTCCCGGATTAATTTAAATTTCCCTTCAATGTCATGAAAAGGTGCAAACCTTGCAGAAAGGTGCAAACC
>JAABOM020061977.1:0-10579 GCA_011800125.2 Solanum clarkiae
TTATCTACTTTAAGGCATGCTAAAGGTACAAACCCCTCATAATATGTATAGAAAGAGCACAGTTACAGGTTGGTTCTACCGAGCCTTATTGGCAATGGGTGCCGGTCTGCCCTACGGGACTTTGGGGCGTGACAAGCTTCTTGAATCTTGGATATCATTACTATGAAATATCTTCATAAGTCATAGTTTGATTTATGATTCATATTGACCTCTCGTAGTCCTCATCTGCATCTTTTAGTCATCCCTCTCGTAGTCCTCATCTTCTCTGGAAATCTCTATGAAACCCCTCAGTACAACTCATAGAGTGAACTACGAGTCATAAAGAGGTCTCGTGTGGATGAAATCAAATCTTTAGACTTTTAGCCAATACTGGAAATCTTCACGAAAATACCTTTAGGACTCGTAAAGTGTCTCATATGACCTCACAAAACCAGAAAAAGTCTGCAACTTTCCCAAAATCATACTAATCACGTCTTTTTGCGAGAACAAACACAAAAGCATAAAATACCACAAAATTTGATTTAAGAACACACAAAATCTCAATTTTGAGGCATCAACTATGTTGTATTTTGATAGAACATCATACTCTCATGCTTGTAGTTAACCCTGGTGCAAGAAAGCACAAGTTTATTTTTGGGATATCTGACTTGGTTTGAAAGAATATCATACGGCTATGTTTATTAAATATATGGATATCACCAAGCTTATCATATATATTGAACAGATGAAGGATAAAGCTTAAGGAGAAGAGGATGCATGATTCTGAGAGGACCCGTCATGATGGTTGATTCTCCAAGTCCAAGGGTGGTGGTTATGGTCTCTTCCAATAGGGCTACGGTTCTAATGCTTGGGTTTCTAATGCTAGGTGCCACCTCCAAGAGCACTGGTTGGTGGTGGGCCTTTAATTCCCTAGTATGACAAGTGTGGATGGAAACATAAAGGTGTTTGTTGGAGAGAGTTGGGTGCATCCTATGGGTGTGGTGATAAGAACCACAAGGTTGCTTATTGTCATAAGGTTGCTTGGAAGGGTCAAGGTCAAGTGGCTAAAGGTGGTCAAGGCCATCAAAGAGCTCCACAAGATGTTTCCCTAAAAAACAACTAGTTCAATCCTTTAAATGCTCGTCAGGTAGATGAGAAGACTCCGGATGTTGTGATAGGTATGTTAAAAGTCTTTGATTTTGATCATTATACTTTGCTTGATATAGGTGCGAATTTATCTTTTGAGACACCTCTGTCGACTTCTATGTTTGGTTTGTATCTTGAAATCTTAAGGGATCTATTTTCAGTCTATACTCCCGTAGGTTAATCTATTATTGCCCATACAGTTTATCAAGGTTGTACCATTTTTGTGTTGCATGAAGTCTTTCCATGTCATCTCATCGAACTTGAGATGTTTGATTTTGATGTGCTTCTCAGGATAGATTGGTTGCATGCTTTATATGCCTTTATATATTATAGATCCCAAAAAGTCAAGTTCCAGTTTTCGAATGAGCCAGCTTTTGAATGGCTGGATATTGACTTCGCTATTAAAGGTCCATTTATTTCCTACTTTAAGGCCTGAATGATGATTCCTAAGCGGTGTATTAATCATATTGTGAGGGTCAAATATGTGGAGTCTGAGTCACCTACTCTTGAATCGATTGTGGGGGTGAATGAGTTTTCTGATATGTTTCTAGAAGATTTTCTTTGTATTCCTCCTGAATGGGAAGTGGACTTTTGCATATATTCTCTCCTAGATACTCAATCTATCTCTATTCCTTCTTATCGTATGGCACCAGTTGAGCTGAAGGAATTGAAAGATCAGTTGAAGGGCTTATTGGAGAAAGGCTTTATTAGACCAAATATATCTCCCTGGAGTGCTTCGATGTTATTTGTATGAATGAAAGATGTGTTTCTTCAGATATGCGTTAATTATAGGCATTTGAATTAGGAAGTCATCAAGAATAAATATCTGTTGCCAAGGATCGATGACTTGTTTGATCAACTTCAAGGGGCCACCTATTTCTCAAAGATTGATCTTCGTTCTTATTATCATCAATTTAAGGTTAGGGAGTGTGACATTCCCAAAATGTCTTTTCAGACTAGATAAGGGCAATTTGAATTTGTAGTGATGTCATTTGCTTTGACTAATGCTCTGGCCATGTGTCACGCCAGGGGAGGGTACCCTGGGCATAAGCGGTACCCAGAGACTATTGCTACTCCCCAAGCAAACTGCCTGGCCTCTTAGATTTATTCAATCAATCGATCAGTGGAAGACATTAGAAAATAACAAATAACCATTAGTGGGCTATGCCTGCCTCATGATATCTACGTCAGAAATAAAGGCCATGGTCTACAAGACTAAGCATTAATGTCCATCACATGAAATAGGATTAAAGAAAACTCCCATTGACCCATCATCTCTCTATGTCTTTGAAGCCTATATGTGTATGATCTATAAAGGTACTGTGATAGGCCATGACTACCACAATTCAAGGAAATAACTCAAACATATAAAAGAAAGAAACATCCTGTGAATGCATCGGAGGACTCACCACAATCTAGAAGTAGGGAACTCTGAACCTCGACAATTCCCCCAACGAAGTCCTCTGTCTACTGAATCTGCCTCATGAAATAATACAGCCCCAAATATCATTAGTATGTGGAATGTACTATATGCAAAATGGGCTAAATGCAAACTGTATAGACATATATGATGTGAAAGAACATCAACTCATCAAGTACTCACTGCATCTCAGGACAAAGAGTAGAACAAGATCATATCACATCAGTCAAGACTCATAATGATACCATCATATCAACCTCTGAGTACTATCAAGATGAAACCTATCTGGGAGTCTTTCTAACTGACAACCATAACTTATAAGCCAGTGATCATACAACAAAGTGATATTATTGCCATATCAGTGCAGTACATTGCCGGGGTAAAGGACGATATCTATCAATGGTTCCATAAATCTGTAAATTCCTCTTTTGGGATTGAGGAAACATCCGCTCTCATGGTCTAATCCTCTCCTATGCTGGCCACGTGGTTAATGAGTGCGAGTGGGACTCACTCTTACCCATTTCGGTGCTCAATACTCCTCGAGTGACTCGACATCCTCATAAGTCTATCAAAATCAGAACGTCTATACAATCAGTCTCTCTCAGACAAGGAAATCAACTCATCTACTCATCTATCAACTCATCTGGTCATCTATCAAGTTAAGGAATAAGGATTTGCTGTTAAAATTCAAGTTCATCTCTTAAACTCTCTAACGGACTCACTCTCAATCAATTCCTTCAACATTATCATCAACGGTTTCTTAATTTAAGACCCAAACCACAACAACCAAGCACATTTATGTCATCAAAGCTCTAGACATAAATCCCTAGGTTCATTGTTGAAATCTTTGGCAATTAGGAATATAGAGTTAACACAATAATTCGGATAAATCGTTTAAGCAAGGAGTTCAAGTTAGGATGATCATCAATTCAAGAAAATATATGTAGAATAAAGATAGTTTTCAAGGTAACATTCATGAATTGGCAAACAAGACCCATCACTTTCAACCAATAACTTACTGCAGTCAAAGGGGCACATAGGAGGATAATATAATGTTTTGGGTAGCCTTTACATACCTGGAATGAAGATTTTCTTAATCTTCTTCAAGAACTTGACCCACACCTTGCAATCCCCCAAGCTTACTTGTCTCCTCTATCAAGATTTCTACACGTAAGAATTAGGGATAATGGGTTTTGAAACCCTTAATGTGAATAAGATACCCTTAGACACGTTTTTGGTACTTACGATAGGGTGTGGAATGACTAAAAGGCTCTTCTCGTAATAAAATAAAATTATCACAAATTCTGCATCGGTCCGCGACGCGTTAGGGGCGCGGATTAGAGTATTTTACCCAAAAATTTCTACTAAAGAATTTTTCCCTTCCCGTCGAAAATTAAAGAGAAAACACAAGTGTTGATTTGCGCCCAGGGCGTTGCAGCCCTGGCACGCATCAACACTATTTTGGGTTAAGTTAAAAAAATTTATTTTCTGACCCGGTTGATCTAAAATTGGGTCAACTCCATTTTCCCACTTGGTATTTTATGATGAATGCGAATTCGGCCTCAGATTTCCCATCGAAACTTGGGAAGATGCATTATGCATACGATTATGTTCTAGGGGAATTTTGGTAATTTTGCAGGGTGTTACATTATCTCCCCCTTGGGATCATTTATCCTCAAATGATGAGTAAAGGTAGCATCATGAAACACGTAGACTCAAGACTCATTTCAATAACCACTCTTTAACCTTAAACTCTCCACTATCCATCAACTTATGTGTAACCTCTACTTAGACATCAAGAATAGAATAGACACATCAATTTACAAATGCGAACTTCAATCAAGTTAAGGTTAGGGACACTACCTCCGATATCATCATCATTTGGCATGAATATACATGGGTATCTTATTTTCATTGCTTCCTCAACTTCCTCAGCTTCCTATGTGGCTTCCTTAATGAAGTGGTTACTCCAACATTCATCCTTGTTCCTCATCTTACAAACTTGTTAATCAAGGATTTGGAATGGAATTTCTTTATAGGATAGGATATCTTTTACTCAAGTACTCTCAATAGGGATTGCCAAAGAAGGATCTTCCAAGCACTTTTTCAGCATCGAAATGTGAAATACCAGATAGATCTTGTTTAGCTCAGAAGGAAAGCCTAACTTGTAAGCGACCTTCCCAATCCTTCTCATAATCTGATAAGGGCTGATGTAGTGTGGACTTGACTTTCCTTTCTTTCTGAACCTCATAACACCCTTCATAGGCAACACCTTTAAGTACACCTAATCATCTACCTTAAATTCCAAGTCCCTTCTCCTCACATTAGTATAGGATTTTTGGCATCTTTGTGTAGTCTTGAAGCTTTCTCTATTAGCCTTCACCTTCCCCATGGACTGGTAGACAAGATCGGGTCCAATCAGTTAAGCTTCACCAGCCTCAAACCACACAATCGGTGATCTACATCTTCTCCCATACAAAGCTTCATAAGGGGCCATGTGGTTACTTGCATGATAACTATTGGTATACGCAAACTAAATCAATGCAAGATGGTCATCCCAATTTGTCATGCCCCAAAGTCCCGTTAGGGCTGAGTAGCACCCGTTGCCGATAAGGCTTGGGAGAACCAACCTGTAATTATGTTCTTTCTATATATACTATAAGGGGTTGCTGCGTTTGACATGCCTTTAAGAAGATAAACAGTGATAACAAGCCAAAAGGAAATGCATATATCTGGGCCGTTAGGACCACGGTATTTAAAGTACGAGACATGACCACATTTTACTTTACATAGTCTACAAAGCCTCTAAATAAAGAAAGACATCTGATAAGGGTCGGGATAGGCCCTGCCTCAACAAACTGTGGAATCTACATGTAAGCTCTAGACATATACAAAGCCCCGAAGCAACCTGGAGCTTGATGACAGCAGCTGAATATCCTGTACTCCTACTGGGGAGATTTACTAGCACCTGTACCTACAGCATGAAATGCAGGTCCCCCGTAAGGGACGTCAGTACAAGATAATGTACTGAGTATGTAAGGCAGGAAACACAGTATATGATATAGCAACTCAAGTGAAACTGTCAACTGGTGTAGCATAAAAGACCATCTTTAGTTATATTGTGGGATCATGTACTTTATGTGCTTTATATTGCTTTACCTTTACTGTATAATCTGTGCTGTAAAATTTGTGCTCAACTTAATATAAATGACCAACTGATCAGTGGTGAACTGTATCAGGTTCATCCCTCGCTAGGTTCTTCCTTAACCCCTAGGGCTACCCCCCGTAACAAGATGTTTCCCTGGCTAGGTGATTCTTTCACCCCTCGGGATATCAGGATAGTCCCTTTGCTAGGTTCTTCCGTAACCCCCTCAGGCTACTACTCGTGATAGGATCGTCCCTGGCTAGGTGTTACTTCCACCCCCTCGGGCTACCACTTATCAAAACTGTATACTTATCTTTCAATTAGCTTTGAGATGGTTCTTATGGTGGTCACATTATTGGAGCTGTGGCACTGTATATGTAACATGTGACATGTATATAATCATACAAGACAATATGACAATGAAAAAGAGTACATTACACAAACAATAAAATATGTATGAAATGAAACAACTCGTGAACTTTATCTAGTAACAAGAACTCATGTAACTTGATATCCAAACATGTATACAGTTTTGAAAGTGACTATGTATGGAACCATATGAACACATAAAAGAGTGGAGACATGGTTAATAGTTGTGTTGGAGTTTGTGAATGCCGTTATGTACCAAGGAGAGATCTATGTTTCATGCCAAGTGATACAAAATCAAGTAACCTTACATACCTTGTTGTATGACCTCGTTACTACCTCGAGATAACCTTCCCTTCCTACAAATACTTTTCTACAACATAGTAGGTGATAAAACTAGCATTAATAGCCAATAAATATACCTTGGCGTCCCAATCACATAGGAAAAAAAATACATGGGCAGCCAGCGGGTGTTTATAAACCCGAGCGTATTCCTTAAACTTTTCCGTCCCTAATCATATTTTCTAATACACATTAGCATGTACCCATCATGTATAGCCTATTTCAATGCCATAACAGTATTACAACAGCCCACAAAGCATAACACATTAAAATTCCACACAATCTAAAAACGGACAACATAATGTTACCTTCCTTCGCTACCTTTAGATATCGACAACTCCAAACCTATTCCAACTTTAACCGAACCATTCCAGAAACAGTTACACATATAAACAGACCCAAAAGAGTCTTATTACAGAACTCAAGAAGTCATGAAGGATGTGAGATAATAGCCTTATATACAACAGCGCGCAACTTCCAATCAACATGACGCTTAAGATAACACAATAAAACACGCTTGTTAAATGAAACCAAAATCAGGGCAGAAACCTTAGGGTGATGTTTATAACTCAAACAATGTTAAGAACACCAACTTATCTTCATAATACTACTTACAAACGATAGATAAATCACCAAAACAAAAGGAAAAGGTGCAACAACTTTCTGCACAAAATCTGTCCAACAAATTTCAGCAAACGTAACTAGCATCTATTTCTTGTTTTTCATGATAAAATCATACTAAACACACAACTATAATTACTTACCTTTGTATTCAAGGTTTATATGATACTTAAGAACCCTATAAGTCCCTTTTAGCTGCTTTATAAAGTTGAGAAAAGTTGAGAGAAAGTAGAGAGAGCAATCTGATTTTTTGTGAGTTCAAGTGAGAAATGAATTGTGGAGCTGCTTTGGAGCCCTTTATAAAGGGATCTTTGGCTGACATTCCCTTGATATTTTGACCATATTATACGACACAATATCAATCTGCTTACCCACCAGCTTGGTCCTCAAATTTGGGCCTTTATTGAGCATCAACTTGATGGACTTGGGCTGCATATTTTCAGCTTTCACTTACTTAGTTTGGGCCCAATTTGCTAAGTGTGTAGTGATGTATTTGACACCCTTTTTATTATACTTCTTGGGATGATTATATAGTACATTTAGGATGAGAAAACATGGGTCCAAGTTACACCCTTAACATGGACTTTATTAATAATCGAACTTGGACAATTTCGACGTCGAGCCTCGTCTCCGTTTAGTTAGCAATTTTACGCTAAGCAAGTAGGTGACTCACCTGCTGGCTTATTAATTCCTACAAGCACCTCAATTCTCTCACTTTATTTCAAGGCTGTAATCTCCTCAATTCGACACAAAAGATATATACACTCGACCCTCTTAAGCGTTAGACGCACATATAGCCCATTCAAGAACTTTTGAAAATTAGCGCTAGTTTGACCAACCCATGTCATGTTTAGTTTGAATTGTACTAGTATTGTTAGGTGTGGGGTGTTACACAATTCCCCTTGAATTCAAAGATACAAGATCTTAACATATCCTCCAAGGTTTGAATGGTGTGCTCGACCTGTCCATTTGTCTGAGGGTTGAAGGTTGTGCTCACATTAATCTTTGTACTCAATCCCTTCTGAAAATAACTACAAATTGGGAAATGAATGGAGCTCTTCTGTCTGAGGTGTTAGACAAGGGAACTCCATGCAACCTCACAATCTCACGAATGTATAAACAAGCATATACCTCAGATGTATTACTTGTCTTGATTGCCAAGAAGTGTTTTGATTTATTCATCCTATCCACGATCACCCGTATTGAATCACGTCACTTTCGGGACCTTGGTAAAGTGAGAATGAAATCCATGTTAATCATCTCCCATTACCGCTCTAGAATTTCAATGTTTTGAGTTATCCCACAAGGCCTTTGATATTTAACCTTGACCTTTTAGAAATTGCGGCACTTAGAGCTAGGGTGAATAGAATATCTGGTGGAACATCTTGGTGGAACCAGGATGAATAGAATATTTGGAGCTATGACCTTCGTCCATGATCCTCTCTTGAACACCAACATTGGGAAGACACAATCTACCTTGGTACCTCGACACCCCATCTCCCCCATTGGATAAAATCATCACATTTACTTGTGAACAACTTATTTCAATTGAAGCTAGATAGGGTCTTGGTCTTGTTTTTCCTTCACTTCTAACACTAAGGATGAAGTAGACCCATTCTGAACATTTACCCAGCCTTCAGTATTCTCATCAAGTTGCACTCCTAGTCGAGCAAATCTATGAACTTCCTTAGCCAGTTCTTTCTTCCCTTCCTCCATGTGGGTAGTGCTACCCATCAAAAACCTACAAAGAGCATCAGTCACAATGTTAGCCTTACCTAGGTGGTAGAGAGTGTTTATGTCATAAACCTTAAGCAACTCTAGCTATCTCCTTTGTCGCAAGTTGAGCTCTTTCTGAATGAAAACAAATTGCAAGCTCTTGTGAGTAGTGAACACATCCACATGCACTCCATTCAAACAGTGGCAGTAGATCTTAAGCGCAAACACCACTTCTGCGAACTTGAGATCATCAGTCGGATATTTCTTCTCATGTATATTAAGTTATCTTGATGTGTATGCTATCACCTTCCCTCTCTGCATCAGCACATAACCTAGTCAAACTACGAACACATCACAGTATATCATGAAGTCTTCTATTCCATTGGGAAAAGAAAAAACTAGGGCGATAGTCAGTCCAGTCTTCAACCCTTGGAAGCTCTTTTCATAATCGTTGGACCACTAAAACTTGACCTTTTTTCTGTCTTAGCCTGGTCAATGGTGCAGACAAGGCAGAAAACCCCTCCACAGATCTATGGTAGTAGCCCGCCAACCCCAAGAAACTCGATATCTCAATGGGAGAGTGTAAGGACCCAGATTTTTGCATGGCCTTAGTGACGCTTGAGATTTGGTTTCAAAAAGTTTTGGACAAGGCGACACCTTATGGAACCTCTAACCTCGATTTAAGTGCACATTCAAGCTTTTAATTAAAGCTAATTTATGTTATTTAAAGTCATCAAGACTCTCCTACATCAAGTCAAGTTCAAAGGAATTTCGTTCGCTAAGTTTTTCACAAGTATCGATAGAAGGGTCAATTTTAAATGGGCATATCTCTTAGCACAAAATGAACTGGTGACCCACAACCTATCGAATTAAAGCTCTTTGAATTAGCTTTCACGCCCCAAGTCCCATTAGGGCGGACTGGCACCCGTTGCCGATAAGTCCTGGGAGAACCAACTTGTATCTATGCACTTTCTGTACAAATTATAAGGGATTTCTCCATTTGACATATCTTTAAGAAATTAAACAGTGATAACAAGCCAAAAAGAAATGTATATGGCTTGGCCGTTGGGGGCCACGGTGTTTAAAGTATGAGATATGACCATACTTTAATTTACATAGTATACAAAGCCTCTAGAAAAGAGAGAGTATCTGACAAGGGTCGGGACAGGACCCGAATCATCTAACTGTACAATATAAACATATAATCTCTAGACACACACAAAGCGCCAGAGCAACCTGCAGCTTGGTATCAGTAGCTGGATATCCTATACTTCTACGAGGGAGATCTACTAGCACCTATACCTGCAGCATAAAATGCAAGTCCCCCATAAGGGAGATCAGTACGAGATAATGTACTGAATATGTAAGGAAGGATATATTGTATGTTAAGTAATAACTCAAATGAGATCATGCACTGATACAAGATTAGAGACCACCTTTACTTATACTTTGGAATCATGTACTTTATGTTCTTTATATTACTTTACCTTTACAGGGTAATCTGTACACAGTTGTAATACAAATGACCAACTGATCAGTGGTAAACTATATCAGGATCATCCTTGGCTAGGTTATTTCTTGACCCCTCGGGCTACCACCCATGATAGGATCTTCCCTGGCTAGGTGATTCTTCCACCCCTTAGGCTACCACCCATCAATGAACAATATACTTTATCTTTCCATTGCCTTTGAGATGATTCTTTTGGTGGTCATAATATTGGAGCTGTAGGACTGCTTATGTGGTACGTGACATGTAGGTAATCATATAAGACAATATGACAATGAAAAGAGTACATTACACAAATAATGAAATGCATATGAAATGGAACAACTCGTTAACTTTA
>JAABOM020061978.1:0-10579 GCA_011800125.2 Solanum clarkiae
ATTTCAAATAAGGATATATTTACAAAGAATTTAGTTTAAATCAAAGTTAAAATATTAAGAAGATAGCAAATGATACTTTTACCTATTGTAGAGGTTGTTTTAATGAAGAACAAAAAATTTAACAAATTCTTCTATAATTTTTCATGTTTTTAATATAATGTATTTGTATTTATCACTATAATCAACAATATAGTTAAATTTAGAGTCTTCAATATGGGCTAGGCACATTGGGCTAGCCTAGCCTAATTCGTGATTTAGCAGGTCTGGCCTAGATTTTTGGAACCCATTAAAAATGGGCTTTTTAGCCTGACCTAAATATGTTTGCTGATTATGGGGATTTTACAATATGAGTTCGGCCAGCCCATGGGCGAAATTAAAAGATAACTATAAATAAAAATAAAATAGAGTATTAAAAATAATATGAGTCCAAACTCTAAGTTCATTTAAAAATTTTAAATATTAAAATTTAGATACAAATTATATTTTTATAATATGTACTTCCTCCATCCATCTTTACTTGTCCCTTATTAACTTGGCACAAGAATTAAGAAATAGTAAATAATAGGGGTAATTGTACTAAATCACCCTTTGAATATAATGATACAATGCCTTGAGCTACCAAAATAAAAAAGAATACAATGTCTTGAAAAATCTAATAAGAAAATAACTATAATTAACAATAAGGGTAAACTAGGAACTAAGTGTGAATTATCTCTTGATTTCATAAAGTGGATAAGTATTGTTGGCGATCTCAAAATAGTATAGTAGACGGGTAAAGATGGACAGAGGGAGTAACAGTAATACTATACTATTTAATATTGTCCTGTTGCTATTTATTTTAATATCTTTAAATTATAATGTAATTTTAAAAATTTAAAAAATATATTCATAAAAATGTGGGCCGAAATGGCAAGGTTCGTGGCCCATGTACTAATGGGCTGGGTTAGCTGTTTTCTAGCCCATAAAACAAAAGGGTCAGCTCGGCCTGGCCTGTCAAACTCCAAAGCCTGGATGAGCTAGTCTGGATGGGGTGGGTCAGCCCGTATTGATAGCTCTAGTTCAATTTACAATAGAAAAACTTGACAACTTGCTCATCTATATTTATCACTATAATTGGCAAAATAGATTGCTAAAATCTCTTCCCTTTCATTTAATAGTTGAATATAAAGCTTGAAATAAAAGTAAGTGTTATAGTTATGAATTGTGGCATGAATTTTTCCACCAGCATTGCTCCAATGGATTATTTTGAACAGTTGCCAGAAGGTTGCAAAGTTGAAATAATTTCAAAAACAACTTCAATAGATGCAGTAAGATCAACAATTTTATCAAAAGAATTCAAATCCGTTGCCGAATCAGATGAAATTTTGGGAAGCTTTTTGCCCCCGATTATCAAGATATAATTGATAGATCTGATTTTTGCCTTGTTTGCAACACCAAAAAAGGAGTTATTTTTCAGTTTGTGTGATTCTACCATTCTCCTTTATTGAGGCAAACTGGTAAAATCCCATTTTGGTGTCATTACTTTTAATGATTGTATTTAATTTTAAATTTTAGTATCAATATGTGTGCATATCTAAATTATTTATAAATACATTCTACCTCTCACAGGAGATGAAATAAGTATTTAAATTTTATAAATTCAATTTTCAAGGTATTTTAGCATTGAAACTTGTTATACATTTAACATTATAGGCTGACATATGCTCTAATGTGAAATTAATGGGTTAAGATGAATTCAATATTAATTTCGACATCTGCTTTCATCTCTAACCACATATGTACAAGACTGTAATGGAATCAAAAGTTCATACATGGAAAAAAGAGTTATAGGAGTCATATTTAGGGTTTAAACTCATAAGCTAAAGTATTCTTTGAACCCTCTTTATTATTGAACAAGAAATTTTCCTTATGTTAAGTGGATTCAACTATTCATATATAATCATTTAATAGTATTTACATCACTCTAATTTCGAGCTTGGTGATTCAATTGAACCTTTGGCCTTTCTCTAGCTCTTCTTCTAATTCCATATTACTCTGATAGCTCAATTAGGTGAAAAGAAATCATTACCTAGTATTTTTTATATTCACCAAAACTTATAATTCAATCGCTTATAATTTTCTTTCCAATTCATCGATTGCCACACCTATATTGTATTTGATGTTTAGTTTTACACTTCTAATTTGTTGAGGAACGGGGAAATATAAAGTGCCAATTTTTATTCTATTTCACTATTTAAAGTGTAGTTTATTCCAAAAATTGAACAATGTTCCTTTTCAGTGTTTTCTATCTGTTCTATTCAATTGTATCCTATTTTTATTTTAAATACAATGTTTGTATTGATTATTTTCTTATGTTGTTTATTCTATTTCAATTATCACAAAAAAATTGTGAACTTTTTTGTTGTTATTGTTTTACTACTACAAACTCTATTCCGCTTTTCTTATTAACCTTTTATAATTTATCCATTATTTATTCTTCTTTTATTTGAGATTGATGCACTTGAGCCGAGGTTTTGACGGTAACAACCACTCTATCTCCACAAAGTATTGATAAAATATGCATATGCCTTACCTTCACTAGACCATATTTTATGGCCACAATGGGTATCTTGTTGCTTGTTGTATTGATTGTCACTTTAATTTTATTTTATTATATTATTAAACGTATCATTATAAAATATGAAAGTTCCATTTTCTATAACAAACAATTTGCTATGATTGTGTGTCGTTACTATATTTTCATTTCTTATTACTTTATAATCCTATTTTATCAGAGTCCATACCTTTTCTAATATCATACATCTACTATGTATGCACCTCTTCTTTATAATAGCAGGTTTGATCTTCAATTGTTGGTGTGTGATATAACATAGTATAAAAATTATTTTATCCAAGTATTGTATCATTAAAAGACTATAATATGATACATTATGAAACTATAATAGCCTAGCAACCATTCAAACAAGTGAGTTAAAAATGCTTGGGAATGAAAAAAAAACTAGGAAGCACATTCTCTGATCGTACATGGTGTGAATTAGTCGAATCATAAATACAATATGATGCTTTTTGAATAATTTTTTTTATTTTTTCTTTCTCAGGGTTTTTCACTTGATAAGCAAAGCGGAAAGAAATGTTTTATGATAGCACCAAGTGATCTTACAGTTTTGGAGAGTGATTACGCATACTCATAGGAATGGAGTACATGCCCTAATTCAAGGTCATCTGTTTTCATTTTTTAATTTGAGCTACAACTTCATCTCTCTTTCTTACAAATATTTTGTGCAATGCATTTTCTCTTACTTTCTCTATTTGCCTCATTTAAGTCAAACATTTTCTAGTTATTTACTTGGTTATTATTAATATTGTCTCTTTATTTGTATTGATAAAATTAAAGCAACACGTTCTATTAAATCTTATTTCTATAAAAGATGAAGATAATGCAATCTTAAGCAAACAAGGCTACTAATAATAGGATAAAGAGTGAAGATCCCGGCTGACTGTGTGGGTGAGTGGAGGAATCAAAAGAATCAGTACCATAAAAATTAGTAAGACTACAAGAAAGCAAACTAATATTTTAACATCCGATGAAAGGGACAATTCCTACAATTATGAAATTAAAGGACACTAAGGCATAAATTATTGGTATAAAATAGTTGAAGATAACCTAAAAAAAAACTTAAGGAAACATAAAAATACAATATAACAAAAAAGCATGGAGTTTTGAGACCTCTTATGAAGTTGATGAAAAAAAAGTCAACAAAAATACCTTGTAACCTCTGACTTTGACAAAGAAAAAGAGTTTCCCTTGGAGCGGTAAGTGAGAAATTAGACTATTATAAAAATAATTGGATCTGATTTGAGATTCTCTAATCACAGAAATGGTGATGTGAAAAGTCCTATCAACATGAGTGAGTATGAAGGTGGACGAGCAGTAATGGTGAAAATAATTATAAAATGTCAATAACTCATATTAGCAAGACGGTGTTTGTACCTCATCATAGCTCGAGATAAGTGCAACTTCAAAATGTATACCATGTTTAGGATAAAAGGAGTAACTTATTATCTATGTCAGAACTAACATCCTCAGGCAACTAGTTACGTTTGGGATGAATGATATAATGTTAAATAGAATCGCTAAACCTAAAACCATTCTTATCATGGAGGGCAGATGATTAGAAGATCCAAGCAATGTTATGTTATCAAAGACATCTTATGTGGAGAAAAGTCAAAGTACATGTCTTAGGAACTGAGCTACAACGAAGTAAAAATCATATGCGACAGTCAAAATTAAAAGTTTCTTCCTAATTTACAGTTAGAGGAGACTCTATGTGTTGGATGTCAATATGAAAAAACACAATTTTTATATGGAGATTCAAATTAAGTATCTAGACAAGAAGCCACTAGAGCGCAACACTTAGACATGTTCGAACCATTAACGTAAAGGGGTTACTAATAATACATGTTAAGGTTCATTGATTACTTCTAAAAATTGCATGCCCATTTACTTCTGAAAGAAAACGTCGGAAGTATTTGAGAAGTTTTACAGGTTCCAACATACTGTGGAGAGTGATAATGAAAGAAAAATTAAATGTCCTTGTATGGATAATGGGAGAGAATATATGTAATCTGAGTTCAACAACTACCTTAAGGAAAGATGATAAGATGACAATTGACTTGCTCAAATATGTCATAACAAAACAGAGTAGCTGAAATAAAAAATACATAGATGACACAGATATGAAGAATTATGTTAACCATATGCGATATATGCATGTACCAACAAGGTTTTGCACGAAATGAATGAGTGACTGTTGGTTACATTACGAGTAGTTTTGTCATGACTTGAGTCTATACCCCAGCTTAGATACGGTACTTGGAACCATTAATAATCCCAAGAACCCTTAATATAACATATCTATGCACATCATGAGAAACTTTAATTGGAAGATGAAAGATATACTTAATAAGTCTCAATAAAGAAATCAAAAGATCCACAAATGACTGGACAACTAATATCTGAAATAAGTCTTTACTATTAAGAATGGAAAAAATATGTTTTGCCAAGATTTGGCCCCCCAGCTACTCAAATTAAATAACAAAGAATCTAAGTAAAGGCTTCCCTAATAACTAATATATGAAGTCATCGAATAAGGAAGACTCATTAAATATTGACTAGAACTGTTGAAACATCACTATCTACGAATCTGAGGATATGCACCTAAATCTACATCACAAAAAGATGCAACAGAGAGAAAGTTTTCGATCAATCTATCTAATATATTGTGTATAAGGAATACTAAACATATTGTAAACTTTTATGATCGGAGACATCAATATGCACACCATAAAGGTAATGATACAAAATTTTCAAAGCAAACATCACTACTGCAAACTCCAGGCCATGAGTGCATAGTTCTTCTCTTGAACCTTCGGTTGCTTAAAAACTTAAGCAATGACCCTATCATTCTGTATCAAAATATAACCAAGATCAACTCTTAAAACATCACAATAAACTAGAAAGTCATCTGCACGTTCTGGCAAAGTCAAAGTTTGTGCTAAAGTCAATCGAGCCTTGAGATCTTAAAATCTCATCTCACAACTTTGAGACAACTGAAACTTTGTTTCATTTAGTGTTAGTCTATCCATTAAGGTTGAGATAAATGAGAATCCCTCAACAAATCTTCCATAGTACGTGGATAGATCCAAAGTGCTCCTAATGGAGTTCAGAATATTGGGAGTACTGTATTACTTTGCTGCCTCAATCTTTTCATAGTCAACACAAAGACCCGCACTAGAAACTACATTTCAAAGGAAAGTAACTGAACTCTACAAAAATTCACACTTTGAGAATTTAAAAAACAATTGTCTACCCATAAGGGCCTGAATAACAATTCTATAGTGCTTAGTATGCTCTTTCACGCTGCGGGAGTAAATCAAGATATCATTTAATAGCACATTAACAAACATGTCGAGGTACGAGGTACTGCTAGAGGATTCTGTTTATAAGATCCATAAAAGTTAAAAGAGCATTGGCTATTCCAAATGACATAATAAGAAACTCAGAGTGACTATACTGGGTTTGGAAATCGATCCTTGGAATGTCACACTTTGTGTAAAGACCCAACCTAGTGTCTTAGTCATCACACAACGAATAAGACACCCGAAGGCACTTTACTCAAGCTATTTTAAGTATCTTGGGCATTTATAGGCATAAACATAAAGAAATGAAGTAGGTAAGTAGGGGAACGGGACTAAGGGCCACAACTTAAAAATCATAATGGAAAGAACGAACTAGATACAATCATAGCATGTGTCCAAAAATACGTCTAACGTACACATGGATGGGGATAAGACATGTTCAAGCGCACTCTCAAATTCAATTATAATAAAAAAAGATGTACAACTAGAAGCAAAATGTCTTAATACATCAAGCTAGAAAGAAAACTAGAATGTCATCCCCAAACTAGAGGACTCACCAACTTCCGTCTTTAACAATCCAAAGCTAGCCACGTGGAGGATATCGAGTAGCACCTGCCCCTACATGTTTAAATCATCTAGGCATAGAATTATTTGTAAGTATTTTGAATGTAGTGGAATGAAGGTAGGCAATGTATGACATGGTATCAATGATATGATAATTCATGCTAAGTCTTATGTTACAATCACATGTTTACATAGGCATTAGTAAGTCATAATCAAGCCAATATCATTTAAACATACAAGAGAAAATTTAGAATGAACTTAGTAGTATGCATGGATGGACATAGTCATGAATAAGGAAATCATATAAATTGGGACACACATGAAATATGGGGATTCAAATCATATGCTATAGAAGAAACATCTTTGAAGTGTAAGAAGAACATATATGCGAGTGATCTTTTAACACATTACTTTAGCCATGGAGCATGATATGATGCATAGGAGAAATAAAGAACTTACCCTTGCTTGATAGCATATTGACATACGTAGACTTAGATTAGTAAGAGAATGCATGTTGTTATGAACAATTAAAATATTAATATCCTTGGGTAAACAATACATCACTTTGAATAAAAGACTATTTTATTATGAAAGAAACATTAGTAATCATAATAGAGACCACCTTACATACTTGAAGACATAGTCATATACCTTTAGGAGAAGTACCATTTGAACTTGTGAAACAATGAATCATCAGCATCTTAAAACACCTTTAGACATAATATGAATGAACCATACCAAATCATCATAGAAAGACACCTAGGGAACATAAACATATGTGAGAGCACCCGAATCATGTGAGCTAAACCATGAAGTCCTAATTTTTCCCATACACCGAAAGAAAGGGGGAGATCACTTGCCAAGCTGACCTCCAAGGATGTCTAAGTGGATCAACTAAAGACTACTGTAGAGGAGCCTCTACTATCGGTTGGTCTAGTAGTCATCCTCTACTACCGGTGACCCCTATTTCCTATAATGGCACGTAGGTTTGGGGCAATGGAATTCTACTAATGGCCTCACGCCTCTTCTAACGGGAAGCTTTTGCCTCTATCCCAAAGTCCACCCTCACGCCTCTTCTAACAGGAAGCTTTTGCCTCTATTCCAAAGTCCACTCTGTGCTAAGCATGGATCTCATAGAATAATCATAAACATGGACCATAGAGTCATTTATTATTGAAAGGCATTCTATTAACTCATCCTATAGCATTTAAAACATTAATCATCATCATGAAGATAGCTCATAAGTCTTGTTTATGTCTCTACTAACAGGCAATCATCATCTCATAATCAAAGCTAGGTGGGGACTCACATTTCTATCATTCATTCATTCTTGAGTCTAATGAGTCTAGTCCCATGTTACATATAGACAAGAGTATAATCGTGGCATGCATGGACTTGCATACCATAACATCATAACGAGGATCTTTCAACAATGTATAACTTTTCATAACATACTTAATAAACCTCATCATTCATAATGTTCATGACATGTAAACGAAAAGACTCCATGAACTTACATAAATTTTCATAGCATTCTCATAAATCCATAACATAAAAAGGGTAACTCTTAACATTGCAAACCTTCATATTCTTACATATTATAGATTGAGACTTTCCTTCTTTTGTAAAACCTTAAAACTTGGGGGTTCATGCACAAGGACTTGAAAACATGAAATATGCATATACATCATGCATACATATGATAGAGTAAGATCATTTAGAATCATTCGAATCAACTCAACATGATCTTTGTAAAACCCTAACTAGGATAAACATGGATTTTAACTTAATTTCATCATAGACAATAACATGATACTAATATAGTTCATATAACTAGGAATGCATCATAAAATCCATGATTTGAGTGATTTCACAAAACGTCACAACAAACATAAACTTCAGAATCAAGTAAAATCGAAAGAAACTTGAGCTTTGTGGATGGAAGGGTACCACAAATCAAACTCACATACCTTGGCCAAAGATCTACGGAAGAATCATGAAATTTGGTGAAGAAAGCTCAAAACCCTAGCCTTATCTTCAACGGAGAACCTGGGAGACTTTGGAGAATTTAGGACTAAGGTTTTAGGAGGATGTAGGAATTGGGGTAAAAGGGGTAGTGTAAAACTTATATAGGGCATTTTAGGAGTCAAAACGATGTAAAATTGGAGTTAGGATGTGAAGAAATGACAAAAACACCCTTTTTAAAAGTGGAAGAATTGATCCTACGAAAGCCCATTTACGAACCATAGGTCAAGCGACGGGCCGTAGGTCCTGTCCATCTGGTAATGCACCTAAAACCCCCAAAACGAACTCTTCTTGGACCCAAACCGTGAAACCTTCTTATGGGTCGTGTAAGGACATAGGGGTTCATGGTTGGATTCGTAGATTTCCTCCACACTTGGCCATTTTTTCCATCTTCTTAGACCCATTCCATGGAGGGATTCTATGGGTCATGCTATCTTCTACGGGCCATGCTGGCAATTCGTAGGTCATTTTCAAGTAACTCCAAAATTCCTTCAAATCAAGGTCCACATCGACAGATCGTATAACCACTTCGTAGTTTACTTTCCAGCTCCCTTATGGATCATATAACCACTTAGGACCCATAAGTCACCCTCATAAACTTGACTGTACATTTTTCAGGCCAACTTTCTGCACTCTTAGGCTTCTAAATTGGGAGTCGTTACACTGTGTATCTTTAAATTGATTGTATTCTGTCACGACCCAAAAATGGGCGTGATGGCACTCATGTTTTTCCACCAAGACAAATCAGCCTACAACCCAACTATAACATTAAAATGTGGAATTATAATCAAAATGAAAGTTCAATTTAATGAAAATCCCCCAAAACCTAGTTGTCACGTGCACAAGCTTCTAATGTATTACAATAGATTTGAAAAGAAATGCAAGTATCAAATGATATTGTCTCTAGAATAGAACAAAATCATAAAATAGGACTAAAAAGTCAGCTGGGATGGCAAATAACTACCTCTCACATTCTCTACAGGAAGCCTCGAACAAGAACAAGTAGAAAGTATCACGACAATCAGGGCTCGCAACCTATAAAATTGTTATAGCAAGGGGGTGAGTACCAAACATACGGTACTCAGCAAGTGAAACTCACTTAAAGTAAAATAATAAAGAACCAAGTAACTCCTGAACACCCAACCACATACCGCCAGACTACAAGCCTGCACTCAAAAAGAATCCTAGCATCATATATATATCATATGTAGAAAATTACTAAAATGTAGATATAATCATCACTTAGCATTAGGCCTCTAAGGATCACAATCTCACAACTATTTCGCGATACAAGATCTCATAACCGCTACAATTACACCATCCGAAAATTCTACGATCAAAGCCTATAATAGTATAATTTTCATTATCCCACTTTCAAGTCATAGGGAAAAATTCTACAATCTCACTAATTCATCAAGTATCATTAAATCAATATAAAAACTAATCATGTAAAGACATAAACAAGTCAAATGATATAATGAATAACCAATCTCAATAGCACTCTATATAATCTAACAAGTCAGAGCATTATGGGATGAAAATGAATGCCGTGATATGTAAATAATGCTATGCAATGCAATGCAATGTCAAGCAAAATGATGCATGTCTGTCCTATTATACACATTCGTTGATCATAAACATGCCTCAGTCAGAACCCATGGGGGCCACACATGGACCATGTATCCGCCGAAACTATTTCCCTTCGGTAATTTTCATTTCATATCTAGCCGGAACCATTTTTCTTCGGCTTTTCATTTCTTTTCTTTTTCACTAGCCGGAACCATTTTACATCGGCTTTGCGTTTCTTTTCTTGGATTATCCAACAAACACATAGTAAATGCACAATAACCATATTCATGAAAATAAAATATGCAAGATGCCCATACAAATTCATATATCTCAAAAATCAAGAATAGGTAGCGCAATACCATAAATGTTGCAATATCATCAATCCCAATACCATCACAACCTTAACAACATTCATGTCTAAAAGTAGTATCACTTCAATATCAATAACAAATAATCACTATTTCACATATAATAAATCTCCATCATTAATTCATAAGTCAAA
>JAABOM020061979.1:0-10578 GCA_011800125.2 Solanum clarkiae
AAAAGCCCTTTTCTAAAGGCAAAAGGCCTTAATCATCAGACAGAAAGAGACAAGAAAAAGGCGTTGAGCAAGGAAATCCTACACATAAAGTAATTCACAAAATCAGCATATCATGAAGTTTGGCTATGTGACCCAGCCATCAAAGATTCATCCAGAAAGCACTTACCGACATCCACAATATTCAATTCAAGGTAGAAAAGTTGATTGGTAACTTCATTTTCACACCCTCTCTAGTTTTTTACTTCAAAGGAAAATTCATGCAGCAATAATATCAACCTAATAAACCTTAGCTTCACCTTAGTTTTGGCCATTAAGTACCTAATAGCAGTATGGTTTGTGCGAATGATAACTTTGGACCCCAATAGGTTTGCCAAAATTTCTCAAATGCATATACAACTACAAGGAGTTCCTGTTCATTCACTTTATTGTTCTTTTGAGCCGTGTTCAATGATTTTGATGCATAATACATCATATGGAAAAATGTTTCCTTTCACTGACCCAAAATAGTAGTCGAGTCAACTCTGTTTGCATCGTACATTACCTCAAAAGGAAAACACCAATTGAGAGCCACAATAATAGGAGTCGTT
Source organism: Solanum clarkiae (assembly GCA_011800125.2). Taxonomy (NCBI): domain Eukaryota; kingdom Viridiplantae; phylum Streptophyta; class Magnoliopsida; order Solanales; family Solanaceae; genus Solanum; species Solanum clarkiae. Next base: position 588 of record JAABOM020061979.1, read on the forward strand.
ACAAGCTTTTCATTGAGACACTCAAATGACTTAATAAAAGACTCATCAAACATAAAAGTAGATTCATTCTCAAGAGATTTGTGCAAGGGGTGAGCTATTTTGGAAAAATCTCGATGAAATGCCGATGGAACCTACGTGTCCAAGGAAACTTCTCACACCCATAATAGAAATAGGAGGAGGAAGCTTAGCAAGTACTTCAAATTTCCTTTGATCCACTTGCAACCCATATTTTGAGATGTTATGGTCAAACACAATCCCTTCATTCACCATAAAGTAACACTTCTCTCGATTGAGTACCGTGTTTGTCTCAACACATTTTTGGAGTACCCTTTCAATTTGACCAACGAATTCATCAAATGAGTCACTCATAATGGAAAAGTCATTTGTGAAAACCTCTATAGACTGCTTCACTATATCGACAAATATAGATACATATATATTCAAAAAGGTTGTTGGTGCATTACATGAACCAAAAGGCATCGTCTTAAAGAAAAATATGCCATAAGGACATGTGAATGTTGTCTTCTCTTTGTCCTCAAGGGCTATGAAAATTTGATTATACCTCAAATATAACCATCCAAAAAGTAGTACTAATATCTACTGGCAGGTTGATTCAACATTTTGTCCATGATCGATATAGAAAAATGATCCTTTTCCATGCACAAATTCAAACATTCAAAATCTATATAGCACGCTAATTGGTCATCAATCTAGTTGAGACAAGTTGATTCTTCTCATTTTTGCACTTCCATGAGACCACCCTTCTTTGGTACATATAGTACTGCAGTCACCTAACTACTATTTGATATTGGATGGATAAATTTAGCATCCAACCATTTTATGATCTCCTTCTTCACCACTACTTACATTGGAGGGTTTAGCCTCTGTTGATTCACAATACTAGGCTTGCAGTCCTTGACCAAATTTATTTTTTATGAGAAAATACCTAGAGGCATCCCAACTTCCACTATGATGCACCTAATTGATTTGATGAATCTTTACAAACCACTAGTCAACGCCACCACAATCACTAGAAGTTTTTCACTACTGCCCAAGAAATACACACTTCAAATGAGAGGGAAAGGCCTTAAATTCTAACTTAGAAGGTATGGCCAGAGGAGTCTCCCTATTTTGCAAGTCAATATCGAGATTCTTGGTATTCCTATGATATGAAACCACACTATCAAGAGCAACTACAATTTCAAAATAATCTTCAATCAATTCACTATCATAATTAAGCAAACTACTTCAAGAGATTCCCCAACTTCTTTAACAACATCAATGTAAAAGACAACTTAGTATTGCTTAGGTTGTTTCATGGACTTACACACATTGAATGTCACTTCTTCAATGTTAACCTTAAATTTGATTTCCCCACACTCCAGATCTACCATGCCCTATTGGTGGCCAAGAATAGTCCCCCTAAGATGATGGTACTTCAATATTCAACTCATGATCAAGTATCACAAAATTTGCAAGAAATATAAACTTGTCAACTTTCTCCAAAAGATCATAGAGGATTCCCATCGGCTTCTTGATTGAACAATTTTCCATGAAAAGTCATATGGTAGTTGGTGATGGAACTCCCAAGCATAGTTGCATGAAAGTAGAACGGGACATGAGGTTAATGCTTTCCCCAAGATTATATGAGCCTTTGGAACATTAAAATATACCAATTATAAACGAGATTGTGAATGCTCTTGGGTATTCCTTCTTTGCAACCATGTTATTTGACATGATAGCACTACAATGATATTATATATTAATGGTTTCAAACTCCAAGTTCCTCTTTTTCATGAACAACTATTTCATAAACTTAGAATATTCTGACATTTCAAAGAGGGCTTCCACCAATAGAATATTGATTGAGAGAGTGTTAAACATCACAAGAACTTTTGGAAATTTTCATCATCATTTTTCTTCCTAGATATTTGAGGAAAAAGCGGGTTGATTGTGACTTATGGAATATTCATCGTAGGAGGAGGATTTGTGGAAGGTACAGTCTTACTTGAAGACCCCTCCCCCACTTTTAGATTACAATCACCCTCGGGATTGCCAAAGGTAGGAGCTTTCAGATGTTGCATACCATCGCCATCATCTTTGGATGCATCATCATCGACAACTATAGAGGTCTTCATTTTAGCATTAGCCTCCACCACATTTTTAGGCTACTCATTCCTATAACATTACAACCTCTAGTAGTGATATCCATGTATTGCGAAGAGTCATTCTTTAGGATTTCCATGGTATTACTTGGCAAACCACCCTTTGGTCTTTGATTTGGATGATCCGAGATATTCCCAAGTTGAATTTCCAATTGCTTGATTGAAGCCGATTTAAAAGTCACTATTTGATGCACAGAAGAGAAATCCAAATTTAATTCTTTGATCTCGTTGTTAGTTTTGCCAACTTTGTTAAGAATTAATGCAATCATATCTTTAATTCGAAAGCTTTCTTGATTGGCAATAGGTGTTACAGCCTCTAATATTACTAAAATACTCCTGGATGAGAGAACACTCTCATAACTCATCATTCCAAATCTTTTTGAGAAATCCAAGGTCGAAATCACGATCAACATGAAATATTATGTGGGGAATGGTTTTGGTTGAATTTTAGAGAAGCCGGATGAAAAAATAATTTTTGAGGCAAAGATGCAATTCCACCGAGTGTGCGACACGTCCGCGTTGTGCACTTGTCACAGAATTATACTTAATTCTTGTCCCATTATTTTCTATGGGATTAGAAATTTGACCACAATTTTCAAAAAAAGTGAACATGGAGGGAGTAGGTCTGCGACAAAGACCTAGTTCACTGACCTGTTTCACCAAAATTTAACATTTTAAATATTCAAGGGGCATTCCAGACTTTTCTCACCCTTTCTAAACTTAATCCACGACCATTATAGGTCATTTTGACCTAAAAAGTGTTCGTAAACCCATTTTGAAATCATTGTTAAGTTCTAACTATCTGGAGACTTTGAGCGAAGAAAAGGAGAAAAGGGCTAGGTTCAAGTGATTCAACCCAATTCTTACAAGGTTTATTGTTATTCTTCATCCTAGGTTGTAAGGCTAAACTAAAGTATGAAATTGTTCTTGCATGTGCCCCCATTGATAGAAATAAAATGATTGTGAAAGTATTGAGTCTCCATGCGTTTTTCTTTAAAGCTTTTCTTATAAACTATGTATTCTATATATTTTTATAAATGAACCTAGGGATTGAGTCTAGAGCCCATACAGTATGAGTGTGATTATGATTGTTATTGAGCATGAGGATGATATTGATAGAACTTGATAGTCATGAAAGTCTTCATAAGTGAGCTCAAATGATATGACCAAACTGATTGTCCTCTTAACGATTGTCTAAACTCTCTTAAAAGATGTGATTAAGAATTGATTGGATGGTTGAAGGACCGAAAGGCTCGATTTTGATAGAATTAATGGACTGAGAAAAGTCCTTCTAAGATTTATTGATTAGATTGATTACTTATGGGCATTTGGATTTTAGGAGAACTATCGAGCACCAAGTTTAGTTGGAGTAAGTCTACATCGAACTTATTAACTAGGTTGCAAACGTAAGAGTGGATTGTAATCGTTAAGTGGATGTTTTCTCTTGATAGGTCCTTGAAACAATCGAGGATTTAATTGATTAGATCCATCATGGATTGATTTATTCTTTCCCCTGGCATGGTATTGAAGGGTTATGGAAACACCAAAGGTATTGTTCGATGATCATTGGCATATAAGTGGTTAATTTTGGATAAGAAAACTCCAAAATAGGTTGTGGTAGTACCATAATTGGATTGGATTGTATATGATTGGTCATTGTGCAGTTTTTATTCTTTTTTTAAATTTATTTCTCCAAAATAGATTGTAGTCTACCTTTACCTGTTTCATTCAGCCATTTTTTTACATACTCATACATGCCACATACTGACATCCATTTGGACCTACATCTTTTCATGATACAAAGAAATGTACTAAAGATCATCAGCACGCGCTTCGTTGAAGATCTTCTCCACTTTTTGGCTGATTAGTGAGTCCTCCTCGATTTTGGAGGATGCACAATATTATTTCATCTAACTTTTAGAGTTAGACTCTAGACTTGCTTTTCTTTTGATTTAAGGTAGCCATGGACCTACCTTTTCCATCATTAAGCAGTTGATGGAGGCTTCATAGATTAGAATCTGATTGGTTATATTTGGATATTATTTTGGCTAGTTTTTTCATACTAGTCTTATTAATTTAAAGTTGACCATCTATAATTGAGATAGTCCACTTTTTATCATCTTTAGTCATCCCCTGATATGTTAAATGTTGATTGAATGAATGTGATGAGGCCAAGTGACTCTTTTCTAATTCGTGTGTTATGCATTTACAGAATTGTAGTCAGACCTCCAAAAGAGCCACTAGAGGAAGAGGGCGTCTTGCTAGGATGAACATATAGGCCGAGTCATCCTTGAAGTTGACATGTCAAGTGCTAAGCTTCACTAGGCTATGACAACACTAGTTGCTAGATAGGGAGTGGGTAGATAGGATGCGCCAAACACATCGAGGGTCCATGAGTTCTTGAGAATGAACTCGCCTGAGTTATAGGGTATACACCTAATGAGGACCTAGAGAACTATATTTATGAGCTTCAGAAACTATTTTAGGTGATGTATTTGGCTATGTTGATAAAGTTAGGTTGGCTGCCCACTAGCTTAAAGGAGTTGCTAGACTGTGATATGACTATTAAAAGAAGAATAGAGGGGAGGGTACCCTAGTGCTGAATTAGACAGTGTTTGAAGAATCTTTTTAGGGTACTTCTTCCCTAGAGATTTTAGGGAGGCCAAGGTAAGAGAGTTCTTGAATCTAAAATAAGGCTCTATGAGTCTATAGGAGTATGGTCTTAAGTTTATCGAGCTATAACGATATGCTCCAGATATGCTTACAGACATGAGAGGGGGGATGGGTTTGTATGTTGATGGGTTGAATAAGGGCCAAAGAAAGGTGTAATGGTGCTATATTATGAGTAATATGGATATTGGAAAGTTGATGACTCAGGTGCAGCAAGCTGGTAAGGAGAGGCAGCACGACAGGAAAAAGTATAGAAATAAGAAAGAAAAGACATCCAGCCATGAGGTTGGAAAAAGAGGGAATGGGAATGGTAACAGGTTTTAGTCAGGGCCAGCGCCATCATAAACTTGTGCAGCTATACCCATAAATAGGAATGAACAGGGCTCTCAGAATTTAATAGCTCGAGACTCTCAATCATAGCCTAATGTGACTGAAGGTTCACAAGGTAAGCCAACATATGGCTAGTGTGGCAAAATACACTTGGGAAAATGTTGTGAGGGAGGTAATGCATGTTACAAGTATGGCCAAATGGGTCACGCTTAGAGACATTATCCAAAGTGAAGTGACAAGGCCCAATCTTCTATAGTGACTCCACCATCAAGGGGTAATTAGAGAGCTGCCACCACTAATACTGGTGGAGGAATAAACGGTCTATATATGGTAGGAAATCGACAAGATCAAGAAGTTGCACCAGATATTGCTATGGGTTTGCTTTGATTCTTTACCTTTGATTGTTATACATTGCATAATCTGAGTGGCACTATATCTTTTATAACTCCCTATGTGGCTAGTAGATTTGGGATTCTTCTGAAGTGTTAGCTTGAACCCTTTGTTGTTTCCACTCATGTCGGTGAGTCTATCCTAGCCAAAAAGGTTTATAGAGAATGTGTAGTATCAATCTATCGTAGAGATACCCTTGCTGATTTGATAGAGTGTAGAGTCTTGTTCATCAATGTGTTGTGCACCACATTTAATAAGCAGGAGGCTATGTGGCATTTAGGAGTTGTTACTTTCTTTTCATTCTTTAGATCTTGCCATACAACTAAGTGCAATAGGTGGATTGTGTCTAACCCATAAATTGTTTTGTATAGCAAGTATGCCAGAAACCAGGAAAAACAAAGGTAAAGGAAAGGAAGTAGAAGTGGTGGTTGGTATACCCAGTCGGGTGAGACAGCAAAATGAGGCTTAAGATGAGTCTCTGATACAGATATCTCCAACTTCTGCAGTTCTTGATGAACCCAGAAGTAGTGAAATTCCCCCAGAACCACCTATCGATGCTACCGTGTAGGATCTGAGAAATGTAATCCAACTATTGACTCATATAGTTGCTGGCCAACGTCAAAGACAGGAAGGTCCAGTTATAGGTGTGGGTGGTACGAATAGGGCAGTTGGCACGAGGATACATGACTTCCTTAATTTGGACCCTTCATCCTTCACTAGGTCAGATCCTAATAAAGATCCCCAAGACTTTATTGATCAGATTCAATACACTTTAGATGTTATGCATGTGAGTGGTACAGAACCTGTCGAGTTAGTGACATATAGGTTGAAAGGTGTGGCTATATTGTGGTATGAAGCTTGGAAGCAATATAAGGGTATAGATGCACCTCCAACTACCTGGAAGGAGTTAAAAGAGGAATTTCTTGACCATTATTTTACATTATAGATTCGAGAGGCCCGTACAGATTAGTTCTTGAACCTCTACCAAGGGAATATGAGTGTGAGGGAGTATAGCCTTCAATTTAATTCCCTGGCCAGGTATGCTCTTAATGTAGTTGCTACTATGGCAGATAGAGTTCATCGATATGGGGATAGATTGGATATGTATCTGGTCAGAGACTGTATTTTTGCTTCCTTGAACAAATACATGGATATAGCGAGAATGCAAGGTTTTGCATAGAAATTGGAGGATCAGAGGCAAAGGAGAAGGACACAAGAGTTAGAAAGGGCGTAGTACAAGAGGGCCAGGTCTACAGGGCAATTTACACTGTCCCAAGGTGAGCTTAGGACTCACTTTTCTAATAGACCACCTAGTCCATCATCCTCCTACTCTGCAGCTAGTGCTCCACCACAACTTCAGAGGTCTAGGAGAAATCAGTTTGGTCTAAAATGTGAAGGGCAAGGTGCCCGGACAAAGGGATATTCAGCAGGCCAGCAAATGACCCCTATGCAGCCTTATAAACAGTGTGGAAGAAGTCATTCAGGTATATGTTATGTTGGGACAGACATTTGTTATTAGTGTGGTGTGCAAGGCATATGATGAGAGATTGCCCGAGGAGACGTATGGGTGATATAACAGAACCTACTGGATCAGTTGTTGCATCATCATCATCAGTTCCTCTAATAGGTATGGGTGAACAAGCACCTACGGGTCATGATAGAGGTGTAAGAGGGGCAACTAGCTCTAGCAGAGTCCAGAACCGCACTTATGCTCTCGGAAGTCGGCAAAATTTGGAAGCTTCACCCGATATGGTCACAGGTGCATTATCCGTTCATATAATGTATATGCATTATTTGACCCTAGTTTTACACTATCATACATTACCCCACTAGTTGCTGGGAAGCTTAAGAGAACACCCAAATTATTGAACAAACCATTTGAAGTGCCTAGACCAACCGGTGAATCTATTATGGCTAAAAGGGTGTATTATGACTATCTAGTAACTATTTGTGACTGTGACATATAAGATGACCTTATTGAGCTATAAATGGTAGAATTTGATGTTATAATGGGTATGGATTGGTTAGATTCTTGCTATGCCACCATAGATTGCCGAACTAAGATAGTGTACTTCCACTTTCCAAATAAGGCAGTTCTTGAGTGGAAAGGCAATGCTGGGGCGCCAAAGAGTAAATATATTTCTTATTTTAAGGCCATAAAGATGATATCTAAGGGGTATATATTTCATTTAGTTAGAATGAGGGATATGGAGGCAGAATCACCAACTCTTCAATCAGTTCCAGTAGTGAATGAATTCGTTGATGTGTTCCCTGAAGAACTTCCAGGCTTACCTCCAAAACGAGAAGTAGATTTTGGTATTGACTTACTTCTAGGTACTCAACCTATTTCCATCCCTCCATATAGAATGGCCCTAGTAGAATTGCATGAATTAAAAGAGCAGTCAAAAGACTTATTTTAGAAGGGTTTTATAAGACTTAGTGTGTCCGCTTGGGGTGCACCAGTTCTATTTGTATGTAAAAAGGATGGCACTTTAAGAATGTGTACTGACTATCGACAATTGAAGAGGGCACAATTAGAATAAATACCCCTTCCCCAGGATTGATGATTTATTTGATCAGTTACAGGGTGCCAAATGCTTTTCAAAAATTGATTTGAGATCTGGTTATCACCAAGTGAGGGTGAAAGAGAAAGATATACCTAAGACTACTTTCAGAACATGCTACGGTCACTTTTAATTTTTTGTTATGTCATTTGGGCTAACGAATGCACCAACAATTTTTATGGATCTGATGAATAAGGCATTCAAGCCATTCTTGGATATATTTGTGATAATGTTTATAAATAACATTTTGGTATATTCAAGATCAGAAGAGCACCATGCAATCACTTACAGTAGGTATTACAAGTTCTTCGTGATCGATAGTTGTATGCCAAGTTTTCTAAATATGAATTTTGGCTAAAATCAGTGGTATTTTTGGGTCATATTATGTCCAATGAGGGAATAAGGGTTGATTCACAAAAGATAGAAATTGTGAAAGATTGGCCAAGACAATCGACACCCACGGAAGTTCGGAGCTTCCTAGGTTTGGAAGGTTATTACAGGAGGTTTATTGAAGGTTTTTCTTCTATTTCTGCACCTCTAACAAAGTTAACACATAAGGCAACCAAGTTTTAATGGAATGATGCATGTGAAAGGAGCTTCTAGGAGCTGAAAAATAAGCTAACTTCTGTACCTGTGCTAGTAATTCCACAAGCAACCAAGGGGTATGCAGTGTATTGAGATGGTTTAGGAGTTGTCTTAGGGTGTGTGCTAACACAGCATGGTAGAGTAATTGCTTATGCATCTAGACAACTATGACCACATGAAAAAAACTACCCAACTCATGATCTTGAGTTAGTAGCAGTTGTGGTTGCTCTAAAAATATGGCGCCACTATTTGTATGGGGTTCACATTGACATATATATGGATCATAAGAGTTTGCAATGTATTTTTAAGTAGAAAGACCTAAATTTAAGACAACGAAGATGGATGGAGCTAATAAAGGATTACGACGTTGATATACTATACCATCAGGGAAAGGCAAATGTTGTAGCCAATGCTCTAAGTCATAAGGCAATCATGAATACTGGTGATCGAGCTGTGGTAAGTCAAGCAGTCGCTAAAGATCTATGTCAGCTGGCCAGTTTGGGAGTTCACCTTCTTGAAACTCCAACGAAAGGGTTATTGTACATAATGCAGCAGCGTCTTCATTAGTAATGGAGGTGAAAAAAATAGTTTGAGGATCCTATTCTACCACAGCTTAAGGAAAAGGTGATTCAGGGTATGATAAAGGGCTTTGAACTTACACAAAATGGAGTACTTTACTGCCAAAATAGATTATGTGTGCTTGATATTAATGGGTTAAGAAAGAGGATAATGGAAGAAGCCCATCATTCCCGATATTCCATCCATCCAAGATTAACTAAGATGTACCATGACCTGAAGGGAATGTTTTGGTGGGGAAGTATGAAAAAGGACCTCGCAGAATTTGTAGCTCAATGTCCAAATTGCCAACAAGTGAAAGTAGAACACCAAAAGTCAGGAGGTTATATGCAATGCATAGAGCTTCCGACATGAAAGTGGGATATGATTAATATGGATTTTGTTACCGGGTTGCCTCACTCATTTCAGAAATTTGACTCCATATGGGTAATAGTTGACACTCACAAAGTTAGCACACTTCTTGCCAGTCAGGAGTGATTATACAGCTGAAAAGTATGCCAAGCTATACCTCAAACAAATATTTAGGCTACATGGAGTCCCAATATCCATTATCTCCGATCGGGGGACTCAATTCACTGCAAAGTTTTGGAAATCCTTCCAAAGAAGTTTAGGGACACAAGTGAATTTGAGTACAACATCCCACCCTCAAACTGACGGTCAAGCAGAATGCACCATTCAGATACTTGAAGATATGTTTTGAGCTTGTGTATT
>JAABOM020061980.1:0-10578 GCA_011800125.2 Solanum clarkiae
CTGCAAAACTGATTTTCAGAATGCTGATATCTTGACAAAGGCTCTACCTAGAGCAAGGTTTGAGTTTCTCAGAAAAATACTTGTTTTGCTGCTCTTGAGTCAAGGAGGAGTGTTGAAAGTAGTGCCTCAAAAGCTGGAGATTAGTTGTATCTCAGAATACATTTTAAAAGTAGGATTGAGTTCAAATAAATCAGCTGCAAGTTGTGCAGGATCTGAAGAAGTCTTTTCCTATTTTTTAGGCTTTAGTTATTAGAGATAATGATAGCTTATTTTACTCCTTTTCTTTAGCTTTTTCAGTTATTATTTCATGTATTTATATGGCAATCATTATTCTAATAAAGTAGTCACTTCACATCAAAAAGCTCTGTGTTTTTCCTATCTTCATCAGATCTGTTTTCTTCTCCAACAAGTTTCTACAACATTTGTCCATACTGCTACTTCCAGAACATGAATCAACACAACCAAAAAATAGAGAAGAATTCGTGGTATCATTGCCAGAGAAACTACTGTATGTTCAACTTCACAAAGTAAAATCTGATAAGGATCCAATTACTATCTGTGGTATTCTTTGTATTTTGAACACACAACCAATTACTTGTTGATTGTGGGTTTTCTGGATCAATATAATACCAGACGACATAGGATCTCTGCCGCGGCTGGTTTATCTGTAAGAATTCTGTGGTATTGTTTGTACTTTGAACGCACAACCAGTACATGACATATCTTACAAGAATGCAAAAAGGTTACTCATGTATTTGGTGTAAGATATCTGAACTAAATAGATACATAAATGATGGCTCAGGTGACTGGAAAGAGGTGTTTTATCACACATAAGACCTGATTTCTAGGCTTATAGCATTTCTCAACAATGGTGACTGAAAAAAGGGGGTTTTATTTCTAGGCTATAAGCAATTCTCAACAATTGTGTGTGACAATGTTGGTAGTATGACTACAACTACTTGTCAAGAGATTCTGCTGAAGTGCCCGTCAATTGTCCAAACAAGGAGAACATAGAGTCGGGATAGGTAAAGAAATAATGTTCCAAGAAGAAGAGGAAGAAGAAGAAAAAAGAAGAAGAAGAAGAAAAAGAAGAAGAAGAAGAAACAGTCAAATTAAAACAAAACATTAGTAACACTAACCTTGCTCAGCCGCTTGTGCAGAAGCAGCTTCTCTTTGTGATGGAATAGACAATGCTGCTAATATGTTAGGGTCAGTTAATCCTGCATGCTGAAGTTGTGCAATCACATCGGCAATAACATCTTGTCTCATAGTACTTTTTTGTTACTCCATTTGTTTCTCCATTTTTTGTATCCTTTCTTCCATTAGTTGCACTACACCATTTGTCGCATTGAGTCGGTTCAGATTTACCAACTATCTTTTTCAAAGTAGTCTTTGTAACCCCCATTCCATATAGTCTTAGACGTCCAGGGTGTTCAGGACCCGTGACAGCTGAAAATGAATCAACAGACTGGCCGTTTGCGCTCGTTTGTGTTTCATGTTCCTCCATTTCAGCCTATACAAAGCATATCCATCAATCAGAATCTTGCATATAATTCTAAATAAATAATTAATCTCATTAGAAATCTTTTTATGTACAGCATTCATACAATTTTACTAGCAGTGTTTTCATAGGAGTCCTTGTACACACGGCTACAATTCCTCATTCTTGTGGCCACAAAGAGCTCCTTAGATGATACAATTTCTTTATCTTTTTCCTAATCACAAGAAAATTGATATAAGAAATTGCTGAAATGACAGACTAAGACTAGATACTAAATAAGAAAACAGACCAATCTACTACGGATTACAGCAAAACTCTTTTTGCTGGCAGTGTGTGGATTCAGCGGCTTTTTCTGATTCTTAGTATTTGTTTCCAAAATTTTCTGTAAATAAAGGAATCAACAATGTTAGTTAAGGCATATGAATGCTATATTAGAGTTTCAGATAAAGCAAGCAAGTCTTCCCTTAATTTCTTTGACACAGAGAAGAAAATAAGTTGTTGAGCTAGTTATCCATCTTTTCAAGTACTCCATAACCTTGGGGCTGAAATCCAGTCTTTATTTCAAGGCCTTCCCAAATATGTCATGTTCTTTTGCATTGAAATGAAAATCCTAGGCATTCTAATAAAACACTAACCTATTGTTTCTGCGACATTGCAGTAAATTAGAGCTAAAGCCACAGGGGAAGCTAACAGTAATTGTGATGAAGGCTACAACTTAATGAACACATAAATAGAAAGCCTACCAGATTCACAAGCACTTGAGTAAAAGCTCCAACAATAGCTCAAACAAAAAAAAAAAAAAAAAAGACAGGGGAGAACAACGTAGAAACTAACCAACAGGCAACAGGAAAACAAAAATCACGTGCAAAAGAGGTATCTCCACACACAAAACAAGAAGAATACATGGAAAACTGGAGCATTTGAAATTCCAGATGCATATTAAGAGAAGTCCCGGAAGCACCACAACCACAACTAAGGAGAAGAATCAACTTTAATGAAATAATAAAGCTGCAACAACAACAATATTACAGAGAGATCAGGAAAACAACGAGCTAAAAATTTGAGATTATAAACTGTATTTTACCTTGAATTTCTCAGACTTCCAATATTTGAGGACCTCTCTAAATTGACATTCTGGAATATGGACGGACTTTTTTGACACTCGAACTTCATCATTGTCATATGGGTATAATAAGTTTTCTTCAACTGACTTATATGACTTCACCAAGCCTCTCGAATTGTTACCAAAGCCCAAGCTTTTGCAGCATCAAGAATAATGTATTTCTCCTACAATTTAGTGTCATCAAGTTATCCAACAAAGTAAAATAACTTTTAAGAATAATTAAATATTGGAAAGTCCGAACCTTGGTATAATCCCATAAATCCTTTTTATACTTAGTGTCCATATTCCTCCAATCAAATATATCAAATGGACAAAGGGTCGCATTTCTTGCCAATGTGCCTAGGAATCCACTTAGCTCTGTTACATCATCTTCATTAGCACCAACTGGTTGATTTAACCTATTCAGTATGATCAATTTAAGCTCTTTTCGCCTATGTACTTTAAGCAACTGCATTCTACCTTTTGTATTTTTAGTGGAAACGCCTTCAGCTACAAGAAATTATAATAAATTAGAAATCATACGTGTATTCGGTATGTTTCTAAGGTTATATGTTACCTTGTTCTTCTGGTTGTTCATTTGTTGGTGGAGTGACAGAATTCCTTTGCACTTGATTCTCAACAGGTTATTGCTCAGAAGGATGATCCTCGAAAGGTTGTGCCTTGACAGACTGTCCATTTGCTTCAGACTGTGGAGCTACTGGTTGCTTTTCAATTAATTTAAGCAATTGTCCTTTCTCTGACTCTATAGCTTTAACTATTTCATTTTGTCAATGACCGCCGCTTTTTATTTGCCAAGAATGATGACGATCCAGGTTTAGCAAATGTCTTGTTCTTTGCTTTTTTTGTTTCTTTATGAAGACTCTTCTTGACTCATGACTATCAAACCCTGCATAAAAATGAAAGTTATCAGTTAAAAATCTAACAAACTATCCCTGTTTGTTAGAATCTAAATAACATTTCAGTGAACTCCACTACAGATTATATAGAACACGGATGAGTTTGCTAGAATACTTTCAACCGAGCAGAATGAGAGTCCAACCACAACGTGACTGCAAAAACCACCACAAAAATCTGGGAGCATGCACCACCAAGTTACAGAACAGATAACCTCAAAATACCTGATTAATTAGGTTAGAAGGGAATAAATTAATTGGGCTCTTCCATTAACTAATATAAATATTAGTCATTCTACCATTTTTGTTCTTGTCAAAGAAATAATGAATCACTCTAACTGAAAGTGCACTGTAGGGATTTCTCAATATAAGACATATGCTCCAACCTCTTCAAGGCTTGAGAAAGTGCACTGTAGGGATTTATCAAAAACCTGAAATATAGATTAAGCTAATGAATAAGAATCTTGACAACAGCCACAAGTACTGAACTATGTTTCTCATTATCAACAGTAGAAGTACTAATCGAAGAGGTTCGATTCTAATCAACAATGTTTCTTATGTACATGTACAGAAAGCAAAAGGGAGAAAAGCAAATGCAAGATAAGGATGCAGAGTGGAGCGTTAGAAAAAGCAAAAGAAGATCAAAAACAGACGCCAATGGTATGCAGCGAGGATGCCCGTCATTTCTTGCTGGAGCTCATTCTTTTTGTTTACTAGTTTAAAGGGACTCACTTTCTTCTCTTGTAAATCTTTTCACTAGGATATATACTCCCCAACCATTTTTTTCTACTTAGTGAGTCCAAAGCTACAATACAAAAATAGAAAAGTAGTTTGAAAATGGTGTGGGGGAACAAAAGAAAGCCTGTGAGTATGATTATTTTATTTGTCTCCCAATGATTGACTTGCTTTGCTCCAAGAACAACTTGCTCTGAATCTCTTTTCAATTGTCAGGACTTTTTTTTCAATTTCATAGTAATCGAGATGAAGTGTTTGAGTAATGATGACAATAGCAACAACAACTGGCTTGGTTTTTCACTTTCCCCTCACATAAACAACTTGGAGGGTCCTCTTACTGAGCACAATCACAGTACTCAACCTGGTTCATCAAGTGATGTTCAAAGTTCAATCCCTAGATTTTCTCTAAATCATCTAAACTATCCAGAAATGTATTATGAAGGTGGCAATGCAAACCTTTTCTCATCTTTATCAGCTATGCCTCTCAAGTCTGATGGTTCAGTGTGCATTCTGAGAGACTAACAGATCACAACAACCACAAGGTATGGTAAGTTCAACATCTAAACTAGAGGACTTCTATGGTGGTGCAACAATAGGGTCCAATCACTATGACAGTTGTAACAAAGGAGGTATTGCTCACAGCTTACACAACATTTACTATAACCAACATCAAGAAAATGAGACCACCAACAGCCAAGATTTCTTGAACAATATTTAACAAACCACTAGGCAGCAGCAACAACAACAGCAACAAACTACCCTGATTTCTCAGTATATAGAGGCCATGAACTATATCACTCAATAGAGCAGGGGGAAACACAGTGCAACAATCTTTAGGTTCCAACAATGGCAAGTGATGAAATGTTTGGCATGAATAACTGGGTGTCAAGAAACTATCAGAATCCAACAGGTCATGCATTGGAGCAGAATATGATAGGCAGCATAGCTGATAATGGTCCAGAATCTGGCTCTGTTGGTGCAATGACATATGGAGAGTTTAAGTGCATGAGCTTATCAATGAGCACTGATCTCAGTCAAGCTGCATTACTGGAACACAAACACAACAAATCTCTTCAACTGTCACAGCTTGTATGGTTTTGGAAACAAAGAAAAGAGGGCCTAAGAAGAACCATCAAAAGCAAATTGTTCGTAGAAAGTCTATTGATACATTTGGTCAAAGAACCTCACAGTATCGAGGCGTCACTAGCATAGATTGACTGGTAGATATGAAGCTCATTTATGGGACAACAGTTGTAAGAAAGAAGGACAGCAGAAAAGGAAGACAAGTCTATCTAGGTGGATATGACATGGAAGATAAAGCTGCAATATCATATGATTTAGCAACACTAAAGTACTAGTGACCCTCCACACGCATTAATTTCCCATTGGAAAATTATCAACAAGAGCTTGAAAAAATGAAGAACATGACAAGGCAAGAATATGTAGCTCACTTGAGAAGAAAGAGTAGTGGATTTTCAAGGGAAGCTTCAATGTATAAAGGGGTGACAACACACCATCAGCACGGAAGATGGAAAGCTCGTATAGGCCAAGTTGCCGGGAACAAGGACCTCTATTAGGGTCATTTAGCACCCAAGAAGAAGCTGTTTAGGCCTGTGACATTGCTGCACTTAAATCTCGCGGTGTCAATGCTGTGAAGAACTTTGATATATCAAGGTACAATGTGGAGCATATTATGGCTCGTAATACCCTTCTTGCTGGGGACTTAGCTAGGAGAAAAAAAAAGACACAGAAACAAGCAAAGAACTATGTAATCAGAACCATATAGCAAATGATAGTTATCATGGCGAAGTTTTAATCCATTTACATCTCTTGACATATTATGTTATTCACAACACGTCGAGCTAGTGTTACAACTATTATTTTCAGTGGAATGATAGAACATGTTGGTAATGATTTCATGGATGAATTCTTTTCTTGCTGTGATTCTGCGCTAAAAGAAAATGGACTTCTAGTTCAGTGGGTAAATTCATTATAGTAACCATCAACACATTTATATTTCTCTCTATGATTTTTCACAAGAACTGTTGGTTTTCTTTAGTTCATTTCAATGTCAGATAGGAGTTATGACAACTACAGGCATAGTGGGGGCTTCATAAAAGAGTATATATTCCCCGGTGGATGCTTGCCTGCATTAAGTCGAGTAACATCAGCCATGGCTGCTGCATCCAAACTGTGGTAAGTAAACATTGTTTGTTCTTGTTAATCGCATTCAAAATCATTTCCTTCTGAAAGCATTTTATAAATGCAGTCTGTCCAATTACAAGAACAGAAAAGAACAAGAACATACATTCTATTACACTAGGATATAACACTTACAATCAAGACTCCAACTTATGCTAGTCTCTCAAAACACAAATGAGTGTTCCACTAATATGTCAATCATAAATGAGCAGATACATGTGAAATCACAATAACAAAAGATGAATATCTCATTAAGAATAATTATAATCTTATAAATCAATATCAAGCAAAATAAAAATGATGACATACAGCAGATAACAAAAAATAAGAACTTGACTTGTAAAATTAAAACCAATAGATTTTACGGCCGACCAAAATTAGAACAAATAACACAGATGCGCCCACTGAAACAAACAATACAGATACGATCTAAATTAGAACAAATAACACAGATGCACCCATTGGAACAAACAACATAGATACAACCTAAATTAGAACAAACTTTTGATTTTTTTTAAAGAGAAAAAACATGAAGTCACCATTGAAGTTGTTCCGATTTTTCAAAAAAACACATAAACTTTGCGGACATCCTATTACCCCACAGAAGTATTTAATAGCTTTGTAAATACACCATTTTGACACATTTTCCCATCTGTATTTGTGTGCGTGATGCTCACTCACCCTCTTTTAATTAATTAATTCATTAATTCAAAAGGGTCAAATTTTTCTTTTCTTTTCTCTCCCATAAGACCCATTTACTTCTTCTGCTTCTTCAATTTAGAAGACCCATTACTTTTTCCAAAAAAAAATCTTGTTTTCTGATTCTTTTTGTTCCCTTTTGATTCATTTTCATCTGTGTTTAGATTTAAAATAAAGGTGTTCTGTGTCTCTAGTTGGAAGCTCAAATTATTCCCTTTAAATTATTCATAAATTTCTGTTGAGTATTATATAGAATTTTTTTTGAGATTCTCTACGCTTTGTTAAATGGGTGCTTGAAGATAGTCACCATAGTTTTGTTCGTGCGGGCTCCATTAATTCCAAACACTCATCAATTAGGGTCCTATAAAACTCAAATTACTCTAAAATTGTAAAGGCACTTAGAATTTCATTGCAACTGGACGTATTGAACGATGACAATTTTTGCAAGTTAGCGTCTACACCTAAGATTTTTCCATCTGAGATGTCTACCATGGTGAAGCTTCATACTACTCTTCTTAAGGAAAAATAAAACCTTGAAGTGATTTCAATAGAGAGATTATTAATATTTTTTTTTGGTCAACAGAGTATTAATGTTAATTTGTGTTGATTTCATCTACTATACTGATTTCTCTTTTTTAAAAAAAAAAAAAATTTTTTTTTCAACAGCTAATTTGATTTGGGGAAGATGATATAGTATGTGAGAAATATGAATGCAACGTGTCACTTTTTAATTAGTTTTGGAATGTAGAAAATCTTTTTCACGCGCAAAGTGTGCATGTTCACCAACACAGATGAATAAATATGTCAAAATGACATATTTACAAAGGTATTAGATACTGAAGAAGTCCAGCCAATTCAACAATGGCTGTTAATGGCTGCTGTCAAAGATGGATGCTGCCATTGTTGCATATCATACCCCTTGTGATGTCACCAATGACATCTATGGGGTATAATTTTCTTTATAAAAGGAGCTGATGAGCTCCTTCATTATACATCACTAAGAACACCAAGACAAGTGTGTAATGTGTGAGGTTGAGAGTTGTTTTGTAATCTATTCTTGTAAGTAATAGAAAAAATTTTCTCTCTCAAATTCGTGTTTACCAACGCTTATTGTTCATTTGGCTTCAACAAGTGGTATCAGAGCCAAGTTAGAAGTGTTGGTCGAGTTTTTTTAGGTGACGAAGACTGTTCACCAGATTTCTGGTATTTGGTCAAAATCTAATTCTGATTACACCATTGGATTCATCTCGTTGAATGGAGTCCAACGCACCAAACGGCAACCTAATCGGAGTTCAAACGAGACCAGAATTCGTAGTCAAAGTTTGGTCAACTCTGCTGGAGTTCCGCCGGAGAAGACGACACTGTTCACTAGAGTTCTGCTGGAGATGACCACACTGTTCACCGGAGTTCCACCGGAGAAGACGACCGAAAACACTGTTCATTGTCAGAATCTGCAATAGTTTCAAAAATTACAAATTGACCCCTCAAGTGTTCTTAACTCTCAGTTTGGTCCCTCAACCTTAAGGAAATTTCAAATTGGCCCCTGATCTTTTTGAAATTGTAGTTGGACCCCTATTCTTTCTAAAGTTATAATTTGGTCCCCAAAGTTTTATGAAATTGTTGTTATACCCCATTTGGTGGAATTTTGGCCCCGAAGTGTCAATTCCACCTTTTTCTGACCATTCTGGACGTAACGGTGAGCTACATTTTTCAAGATCAAACCTCGTTTTGGTGAATTAAGCTATTGAAAGGTGATAATGACCACAAAAGAGTCAACATCATTTTTCGGAGCCATGATTATGCTCACTGCCACCAACTACACGTTATGGAGACCTCGGATGGAAGATCTCCTAAAATGCAAAGATTTATTCGATCCCATCGAATTGAAAGGTAAAAATCCTAATCTTGCCAATGAGTCGGAATGGAAGAAATCAAACCGAAAAAATATAAGTCAAATCCGTCAATGGATTGATCATAGTGTCTTCCACCATATTGCACCAGAGACAGACGCATATGCCCTCTAGAAGAAGTTGGAGGACATGTACCAGGCCAAGACCGCTCGGAATAAAGCCCTGTTGATGAGGAGTTTAGTCAACATGAAGCTTAAAAATAGAACTTCAGTTGCCGAGCATACCAGTGAGTTTCAGAGCTTGGTCAACCAATTGTCGTCTGTAGAGATGCCAATAGGCAATGAAGTTCAGGCGCTGCTACTACTCAGTTCCCTTCCCGATAGTTGGGAAACGCTGGTCATATCACTCAGCAATTCAGCCCCAAATGACAAACTTACCATGTCAATAGTCAAGGATGCTCTATTTAGTGAAGAGGCAAGGAGAAAGGACATGGGCACAGATCAGATCCATGCCCTTGTCATAGAGAATTGGGGGAAGCAACAAAAGAGTAGCAAAGACAAATGGAGAGGCAGAAGTAAGAGTAGAGGTAGATCCACTGATGGCAAGAAACCAACATATAAGTGTCATCATTGTGTAATTGAAGGACATATGAAGAAGAACTGCTACAAATGGAAAGAAGAGCAAGCCCAGAGCAGTTTGCAGTCGAAGAACAAGGGTGGAGAAACATTAGTTACTATTCTTGGAGATGTAGCTTATTGTTCAACCCATAATGATACATGCCTTCACGTCTCAAGAGAAGATACGGAATGGGTAGTAGATACTGCAGCAACCTACCAAGTTACTCCGCATAAGGAATACTTTACAACATATAAAGTTGGAGACTTTGGAGTTGTAAAAATGGGAAATTCCAGTTTCTCTGGGATTGTAGGAATAGGTGATGTCCAAATAAAGACAAGTTTTGGGACTACAATCACTTTGAAGGATGTCCACCATATGCCAGATCTTCACTGAATCTTCTTTTAGTTATAGCTTTTGACAAACAGGTCTATGATAATAAATTCAGTAAAGGCATATGGAAATTGTCAAGAGGCGCTATGACAGTCGCTCAAGGACATATTTGTGGCACGTTATACAAAACTCATGTGAAGATATTCACAGAAAGCCTTAATATAGCAGAAAATGAGGCTTATCAAAATTTATGGCATCAGAGACTCGGCCACATGAGTGAGAAAGGGTTGTGTACCCTGATGAAGAAGGAGCTTATCAATGTGAAGAAGGATGCTGCACTAGATCCTTGCAATCATTGTCTGTTTGGTAAGCAACATAGAGTTTCGTTTAATTCCTCTTCAAAGAGAAGATCAGAGTTACTCAGTCTGGTACACTCTAATGTTTGTGGTCCCCTGGAGGTTGAATCACTCGGCGGCAATCGATACTTTCTAATGTTCATCGATGATGCTTCTCGAAAGGTGTGGGTGTATTTCTTATGGATGAAAGAACTGGTGTTTGATTACTTCAAACTATTCCATGTCATGGTAGAACGTGAGACAGGAAAGAAGTTGAAGTGTCTTCGATCCG
>JAABOM020061981.1:0-10578 GCA_011800125.2 Solanum clarkiae
ACCCCCCATATCATCATTTAAAAAAAAAACACCCCCCAGCCCCATCAAAACCCCTACCCCCAAATACTTTTAAAAAATCAAAAAAAAAAAGAGTGAAATTCCATCCCCAAGACCCATCGGACAACAATTTTTTACAAAAAAAAAAAATTGATCCCACCTCCCCACTTCTATCATACCCCCTCCCCCTTCCCCCTGACTCGCTACCACTATCTAGGAGTGGGCATTCTATTCTTCGGTTTGATTTTAGAAAATTTCAGTTTTAGCAAATTATAGAATCATATATATAATTTTTTGATCTAATATTATATATAATTTTTATTTTTTTAAATAAAAATTTGGTTCTTCGGTACACTAAAGTTTGAGATCCCTACACTGAATATCGAATATAAGAACTGCAGTATTAAGGAAATAACATCAGACCAAAGAACCAAATTGGTTCGGTTCAATTTTTCAGTATTTAAATTTATGCCCACCCAAATAAAAAATTAAAAAATTTAATTTTTTCGCTACTTCCCCCGCTCTTCCCACATTTCCACCCTACCCCCCATTCCCTTACCCCCACTCTTTCCCCAAACAAAAATTCACGCACACAAAAAAAAATTATAACTAAGAACTTTTTTTTTTAATTATAAGTGGTGGATCTATGGGTCGATATGGGTACCCATGTTTTACCCATTTTGAATATTTGTATGAGCTCTTAAAATAGATTAACTCTTATTTATCCACTTTGAAAATATTAGTGATCTATCAAAATAAATATGGGTTAAATGGATTCATTTTACCTTATATGGATTGAAATTGCCACCCCTACCTGAGTATGCATAGTTCATTAAGGACTTGATCACAAAGAAGTGGCTTGTAAGCCAGGAGCCCTTCCAAGAGCTTCAATATTGCAGTGGGATAGCAATAAGGTCCTTGGTGCAGAAGCAAGAAGATCCTAGAGCATTCACAATACCCTGCACCATTGGAGATGTTGGGTTCATACAGGCATTATGTGACCTAGGCGCCAGCATCAATCTGAAACCTCTAATGGTGATCAAGAAGCTAGGCTTGGAAACCCCCACACATATGAGCATCCGATTGTTGATGGCTGACTGAACGTTGAAGAAGCATATGGGATACTATACAACGTCCTTGTCAAAGTGGAGAAATTCATATTCCCCAAAGACTTTGTGATCCTTGATTGTGAAGTCGACTTCAAAGTCCCAATCATCTTAGGGAGGCCCTTCCTAGCCATTGGGCGAGCAATGGTGGATATGGAATCAGGCAAACTCAAGTTTTTATTGAACAATAAATAACTCATCTTCAACATCCATTAGTCGATGAAGAGGCCCGATTACTTGAAGATGGAAGTTTGGGCACTTACTGAAATTTGAGTAACCAAGTTGTCCAAGTCATGCTGCGATAATAAATCAAGTACTACATTTGATGCAACCAAGATATTTGATGTAATAGTAGTATTCTTGTTTTAGTTTTAACTTTTTAGCCTTGTAGGTAGTTTAATTTTAGCATTTTCATTGTAATTTTTGGACTCTGGACTGCTGGCATATAGGGTAACAGTGTGTTTTAAGGATGTGTAGGTACAAGACAAAGTCAGCCATCTTGAGCTGAATAAGCAACAAGAAGTCCTTCTACGGGCTGTAGTTTAAACACAACTCGTACAGTGGCTCATAGTATACTTCCAGTGAGAAAAAGTATTGTGCAATCTAGTCTATGAGATAACTTAAGTGCCCATAGATAAAACTAAATTTTTTATCGAATGTGATGCATTTGAAGAAAGATTGCATGATAATTTTATTCTTCATCGCCATAGTAAATAGGAGAGAAAATCAAACTGAATTCTTCATTTTTACTTAATTCTTTTGAATTCATTTGGATCATTTTCCGCATTCGAGAATCGCCGCGCATTTCCACTCCACCACGAACAGTAACTAGGACTAATTTAGTCACATTTTCATATTCCAATTAAACACTGCCCAACCCAAAAATTATTCTAAAGGTCTACAAGACAATTAAGATCTGTTTACAGAAAAAAAGAATAAAGGAGTATAGGTCCTTTCAGGGATTTAGGATGGGTTAGAAAATCATAAACGAGCTTCAAAATGTTTCCAGATGTCCCCTAAAGAAGCTCCACTGTCTGTGTAAAGAACCACAGATCGTGCAGAGCATCATGGAGATTTCCTTAGCCAAAATAGAGAGAAAACAACACGGATAGGCTTTACAAAAATAGGCATAATTTCTTGATCCAAACTCGGAATAGATGAAATCAGATGCTATTAGACTGGCTTATACACATTTAGGATCTATAAACCTAGGGCTATGATATCTGCTTCATGTCCCATAAGCTGATGCGATGGAATTCGCTTAAACAACCAAGGAAAGTCAGCCTGAACAATGGTATAACGTAACAAAGCAGAAATAAGAAAATGTAGCAATCTATAAAGAGATAAGACTAGAGGAAAATCACAAGTCTAAAACCATTCCAAGTTTTGTATCATATGCACAATCCTCTATTTCAAATGAAGATTCAAGAGATATTTATATGTTCTAATTGTCCTTTATCTTTGAATAGAACAAAAATACTATAAGTGTAGTGACCTGACGTATGGGCCTAGTCGTCACATGGTGAATGAGATACCTCGAGGCACCTCACCCAAGCCATCTAAGCATCTCAAGCATTCATAGGTCATAAATACATAATGCGGAAAAAATACAAAGTGAAAGGGGTTATGGGCCATGTTCTGCAATGAAGCAACATTTAAAAAGCAGGAAACTTAGAAAACATCATTTTTCCATAAGCATACCACTAATACATATGAACGGAACCGGTAAGGTTTGTCTCCAACAAATAGAAAGAACATCCAAAATAGACAACATAGAAAGTAAATGCCTCAAAGGGGCCATAAATACATTGTCTGGAAATAAAAATACATAAAGAGTGGAAAGTAGGTGGAGACCCGAATGAAGGGCTCACCACAACAAAAGCTAGTCTCGAACGCCAACTACTAGCCACGAGCTGGTGGAGAAGTACTTGTCCCTACATGGTAAAATCATGCAGGTAAATATGTGTTAGTATGTTGAAATGTAGTAAGTATGTGACATGGAATGCACAAATAAAATTGTAATGCCATCATAATTAAAGATAACATCACATAAGGTTAATGAGTCATGGAATAAACATCCACAAGGAGTATGGCTCAAATCATATGAGACAAAGAACATTACATATGAATTTTGGACATATCATAGGACCGTGTAAAGTTGTGGGAATAGACCATAACTGATAGTAAGACTTTTGAGCTACTACATGGAATTCAATGAACTCCTTCAATTAAGAAAAGGCCAATGATCTGCTTCCATTGAGAAATTGAGAATCTACTTTCCAAGGTAGATATTCGAAACTTAGTAATTTTGTAATTGCATCTTTCATAACTTTAGGGCCTGTGTGGATCTACTAGCCTAGCCTATAAGGCTCCTATGGTATCATATAGTTAGGGACATTGAGATTTGGCCTCAAGGGATCATGCCTCAACTAATAATCTCTAGTCCTCTCGGTGCTAAGTCATCCCACGAAAATCATTAAAGCATACTCTTAGAATCATAAATAGCAATCTTAGGAGTAGCTCGAACTTAAGTGTATTTCTTAAACATCTTTTAGGGCAATAATCATTATATATATCTTTGGTAACTTTAACTTTGAAGCTCTTCATAAATGCCCTAATCATAGTCATGATTCATAGGAAACCTTCATGAAAATAAGGTGGGCATAGTTGATGCATGGAACAATCCAAAATCACATAAGTCTTAAGAAATTTCTTTAAAAAGGAACATCGAAGTCACCCAAACATAGTCATATGGAAACCCATCATAAGATCAACATCATACTTCAAAGTATTTGTATATTTACTTAAAACAAATAATCATCGAACTTCATGACTATCATATGGTAACATAGAAATCATGAAATTATCATAAGCATATATTTAGAATTTAGGAACTTAAAGAAAAGTTAAAATACATAATAGGGAACTGTATAGGTGAAAGGATACCCATAAATGAGCTCATATACCTGAGAAACTAGAGAGAATCGGAATTGAAATCTTGAGGAGGAAATATGGGAAACGCTAGCCTTATTCTTGCCTATCCTTGAGAGCTCTTTTGCCTTAGAGAAATTTAAGAGAGTAGAATGAAAATAATTAGGGCTTTAGGCTAATATAGTGTCCTTTCTCATCCCTAAGATGACATGATTTTGAAATATAATTGATGAGAATGATTGAACTGCCCCTTATTAAAAACTATAAAAAGTCATATACGAGACCCAGAGTATGGGCCATATGTCCTTTCAATGGCTCACCTAAGAATCCTGAAATCTGACTTTTGCTAAATTGAAAACCATGACAAACGGATAAGCTATAAAACTTCCTATATGCTATGGTTGGACTCATAGAATCCTTCCAGACCTAGCCAAATTTTCACCTTGTTTCCCACCCCATTCCATGAAACACTATACGGGTTGTATCCCTTTCTATGGGCCATCTGATAAGTTGTAAATCACCTTTCTTGAAAACTCTCATTTTCCTTCATGTATGGGATACCACTCATGAACCTATACACAAGCCGTAAAATACATTAAGAGTCGTAACTTGGTCTGTAGGTTACGAAGTTCTACGTTCAAGGGTCATACTTACGACTCGTAGAATAACTCATGTGCCATAAAGTTTCTCGTAAGCCAGCTTGTCAATCATTTTTTAGGCTAACATTTTTGTACTCAAGGCTCCTAAATTGGGGGTCATTACAATATCTCCCCCTTTGGAACATTCGTCCTTGAATGTACTTAAAGTCGGACTCTAAAGAGTAAACTAGCAGCTAATAACCCAATATGCATGCAAAAATACAATTCAAACATCATTTTTTCAAAATTTCAGATTTCACACTTTAAAACATGCCCCAAAATAGTTCATAAACGTCAAAATAAATGCATACATCATGAGAATCTAAAATACATGGAATTCGGGGATTTTTGGAAAAATTTCTTAATACCTTCGGATTGAGTAGATTGGAATAGATGTGGATAGCACTTCATTATGTTTGCTTCTGCTTCTCATATAGCATCGTCAACTTGTTGGTTCCTCCAATGTACCTTGACGGATGTGACATACTTCTTCCTTAGCTTCTCCACTTGTCCTAGGATTTTAATTGGCACCTCTTCATAACTCAAATCCTCTTCAATGTTCACATCATGCAATGGGACTATGGAACTTGGGTCACCCATGAATTTTCTCAATATCGATACATGGAAGACTGGATGAATCAAGTGCAACTTATTGGATAGATCCAACTCATACACTACATTTCCCACTCTCCTCACCACCTTGTAAGATCCCACATATCTAGGACTCAATTTCACTTTCTTACCAAATCAAAAGACATCTTTCATTGGAGATACTTTCAAATAGACCCAGTCACCAACTTCGAGCTCAAGTTCCCTTTTTCTTACATTCGAGTAGGACGTTTATCGATTTTGGGCTGTTTGCAATTTTTCCGTTATGCTTTTAATTTTTTCCATCACATTCATCACTAAGCTCAATCCTATTAATGCCACCTCACCAATTTTGAACCATCCAATGGGCGATCTACATCATCTACCGTACAATGCATTGAATAGTGTCATCTCGATACTTGCGTGGAAGCTATTATTGTAGGCAAACTCGATAAGTGGCAAATATTTTTCCCAACTTTCCTTGAACTCCAACACGCAAGCTCTCAGTATATATTCCAAGGTCTGAATAGTCCTTTTGGCTTTCCCGTTCATTTGAGGATGAAAAGTCATACTCAACTTCTCCCTAGTGCCAAGTCCTTTTTGGAAGGACTTCCAAAAGTGAGAAGTGAATTAAACTCCATGATCCGATATGATGGACAATGAAATTCCGTGCAACCTCACCAACTCTCGGATACATAAACGGGCATAGTCCTCAGCATTGAATGTAGTTTTGGTTGGCAAGAAATGAACTGACTTTGTCATGCAATCAACTATCATCCATGAAGTCCAAGCGTTTTTTGGTCCTTGGCAACCCAACTACAAAGTTAATATTGATCTTTTCCCACTTCCAAGTAGGAATATCAACATCTTCAGCTTAGCCATCTGGCCTTTGGTTTTCAACTTTTACCTATTGGCAATTGGCACATCCGGACACAAATTGAGCAATGTCCTTCATCCCATTCCACCAATAAATCTCCCTCAGGTCTCAATATATTTTTGTAGTGCCAATATGAGCGAAATAGGAGAAGTCATGGGCTTCTTGCATGATCCACCTCTTCAACTCGTCATCATTGGGTGAACATAACCTGTCTTGATACCAGAGTGCACCATCACTCCCTTGTGAGAAGACCTCTACCTTTCTATATTTCACCAACATTTTCAACTTAACCAGAGTGGAATCATGATCTTTCTTGGCCTTAACCTCATTGGTCAAAGAAGATGCCGACCCATAAAGAACCATTGCACCGCCATTTCCAGACTCAGTCAATCTCACTCCTAGCCTTGCCAACCTATGCACATCTTTATCTAACTACCTTTTTCAATCATCTCCCATATAGGACACACTACTCATGGAAATTATACTAAGGTCGTCAGCTACCACATTAGTGTTTTTAGGGTGGTATTTCACACTCATGTTATAATTCTTGAGTAGCTCCAACTATCTCTGTTGCCTCAAGTTGAGATCCTTCTAGGTGAACATGTGGTGGAGACTCTTGTAGTCAGTGAAAACATCCATATGGAATCCATACAAGTAATGTGGCCAAATGTTTAAGGCAAACACCACCACCACGAGCTCAAAATCATAAGTCGGATAATTCTTCTCACGCACTTTCAGCAGCCTTGACGCATAGTCAACCAGTTTATTATTTTGCATTATCACCCAACCCAAATCAGTCCTTGATGCATCACAATACATGATGAACCCATCATTCCTTCTAATAGTGTCAATATGAAGTCAACCGATCCTTCAAGGTCTGAAACTTCTCTTGCATTTATCCATCCATACAAATATAGCCTTCTTTTGAGTTAGCTTGGTGAGTGGAAATGAAATGGTAGAAAGGTCTTGTACAAACCATCTATAGTAACAGGATAGACCTAAGAAACTCCTTATGTCAATGGGAGTCAATGTCCTTGGTCAGTTTCTTACCGCTTTTGTCCTTTTAGGGTTAACCTTGAGGCCCTATCTAGATACCATATGCCCAAGGAAGGCAACCTCATCTAGAAAAAACTTGCACTTGTCAAACTTTGCATAGAGCTTTTATTCCCTCAGGGACTATAATACTACCCTCAAGTGCTCCATGTACTTTTTCTCACCTCAGGAATAGATAAAAATATCATTAATAAACACTACAAAAACATGTCAAGGTAAGGCTTGAACACCCTATTCATGAGGTACATAGATATCTTCGGTGCACTAGTGAGGCCAAAGGACATCAAATTCAAAATGACCATACATAATCTGGAAAGTAGTCTTAGCACACATTCAAGATAAGAATAAAACCAACCTCATGGTTTCAATTGCATTGTGTGGTGAGTTTTAGATTAAAAAAATTCATTGCATTGCATTATTGATCTAGAACTTGGTCTGAATGTTTGTTGAGGCAAAATCCCGAGTAATGTTTGATTTGAGAAAGGATCGTAGGCCTTCTTTGACCTGCTTATTGCCTTTCAAAGCCTACCAAATGACATTAATCGCTAGTTTCTCCCACTTTTGAGACTGTAGCCTTTTCTTTGGACAACCACATCTAAGTCATTACTCTTCTAAGTGTTTACATGCACTATCCCTCTCTTGACCCATCCTTCTTGAGCGTACAAAAAATGTGCAAATAATAAAATGAAGATGCAAGCTTGAAATTATCAATGGCGAAAGATGCAAAGTCTCAAAATTAAGAATTCTAGGATGACTTCTAGAGACACAAAAAGACAAAAAAAAATTTAAAAAGAAAAAAAAACACAGAAGAAATATGGCAAGGCAAAAATACCCCCTGCAAAGTCAAAAAAAAGACAAGAAGAAATTGCTCTACCAAAAGGAAAAGGGGTGGTAAAATAAAAAGTTTTTCAACGATTAAATCTAAAGTCTCTATAAAGTTGAAACAATAGTGAAGAGACAACAAAAGGATCAAGTATCAAATGTGTATCAATTATTGTAAGCACAAGTTTTTTGTGACGTTCAAGAAGTGATTAAGTCACTATTATCCCAAATAAATATCCTATCCAGCTAATAAGCCTGCATTACAAGACAATAATAAGTCCTATATGATTTCATTTCAAACATTCTCACATTAGTGGAGATTTACATGAAGTCCAAGCACATGGTATCACAATTGCATGCATTGAATATCCTTCTCAGTGTGAAAGTATTTAGCACAATGTACTTAAATCAAATATTTCACGCATGTGTGAGATGAGACTTTCTTTCTTGTGAGGACACTTGAAGCAAGAGGATTGGTACTATTCAAATTTTTATTTGAAGTAAGATGAATAAATCTTGTTGATACTTAAGTATGTTTGAGGTACCACTTGAATCTGTGGGAATTACTTCAAATCCAATTTCAGTTGAAATAAAAAGAGGAAGAAGAAATGAAATAAATTTAACACACTTCTAACTGTTGGTATCAACTGTGGTCAAGATTTGACTATTTCTTTACATTTTACATTTTGAAAAAGAAAAAAGTGTAAGCATCATATTTTTTTAATACCTTTCAAAGAGATTTTAGATTTTCTTTTTCATTTTTGATATCATATAATTGTGAGATGCTTATCTTACTCCATTGAATCATTCTTAAAGGGAAAAAAAAGAGAAATTCTAATATATTCTTAACTGTCGGTATCATTCTGATCAAGATTTGACTATTTTCTTGACATTTTTTATTTTTGATAAAAGAAGAAAATAAAAAAAAAAAGAAAGAGAAAAAAAGAGAAAAGGGAGCATCGTTTGGGTTCGGTCATGCACCTGCTGGAATTTTTGTTCCTCTTTATAAGAAAGTTGGGATGGAATCTCGGAAGAATGGCAAAATGCATAAGAAGAATGTCATCCTCAGCAAGTCAAAATTGGACATTATGCTAGTAGATGCAACTAAGACAAAATTTTTGGGAGAAAGTCTCAAAAAATTCTACAATAATGTGACTCTTCCATCAATAATTTGAGATCTGCCAAAATATAACTAGGATAAAATTTTTGAAGAAGTCCTAAAAACTTCTATCAAGTACTGTCAAAAACTCAATGGTCAGCTTCAAATGGTTTCCACCATGGCTAGAAGTTAAAAATTGACTTCAGAATTTTCAACATCGCTGAAAGGAAGCATTTCATCCTATCAATGAATGGACATTATTTTCATTTTGCATTGCTACAGGTAATAGTCCTCATTCATATTTCATCCATTCATTTTTTATTATCATAGCATTCACTTTTACATTGCACTATCGGAGGTGGTAGTGTCATTTGCATTCATTTTATACTGCACTATCGGAGGTAGTAGTGCCATTTGTATTCATTTTACATTGCACTATTGCAGATGGTAGTGCCATTTGCATTCATTTTAATTTACACTATCGCAAGCAATAGTGTCATTGCATTCATTTTATATTGCACTACCTGAGGTGGTAGTGCCATTTGCATTCATTTTACATTACACTATTGTAGGTTGTAGTGTCATTTGCATTCATTTTATATTGCACTAACGGTGGTGATAGTGCCATTTGCATTCATTTTATATTGCACTATCGGAGGTGGTAATGTCATTTGCATTCATTTTCATTACACTATAGCAGATGGTAGTGTCATTTGCATTCATTTGTATATTGCACTATCGCAGGTGGTAGTGTCATTTGCATTCATTTTACATTGCACTATCACAGGTGGTAGTGTCATTTGCATTCATCTAACATTGCACTATCGCAGGAAGTAGTGTCATTTGCATTCATTTTACGTTGCACTATCGCAGGTGATAGTATCATTTGCATTCATTTTACATTAAACTATCGGAGGTGGTAGTGTTTTTTCATTCATATTTCCTTCATTTGCATATATTGTCGAGAGGGCTATTCATTTCTCATATTCATTTATTTTCATTGATGAGACAGTCATTCATTTGCATTGCAGAGAGGGTCACTTATTCATTCATTTTGCATATTCATTCATTTTGCATTGCCAAAATGGGCATACATTCATACAGCATTGAAGGAATCATTTTCATTCTTCCTATCAAGGATAATGCATTCATATCATATCGATGAATCTTATGTTTTTCTTAAGGACTCACATCTTGCTACTGAAATCAGAGAAGGTTGTCAATATGCATTAAAAGAGGATGAAAATAGTATTAAAAGTGATGTCGCTTTTTTCTTTAATTTTGTCTATACTAATAAAGTTTCGCGTTAATTTTTTCTTTTGAGAACACCCAAAAAGATGCTTTCTCAATTAAACCTCAAGTGTGAACTGAGTAAGCTAAGTTGCAACAATGTGGATGTAACAGCCCGGCCCCCACACGTGCATATATTGTCCGCTTTGCCAGCCATGGGTCGCCCATGCACCAGCG
>JAABOM020061982.1:0-10577 GCA_011800125.2 Solanum clarkiae
TAGTTTAAAGAGCCATTTTGCTTTATTCCATCATACTCCAAGGCCAAAAAATAGTCAATCTTTGGCTCCATCCGAGGCATTTAAACAAATCATAGATGGAAGTCAATCTTAACTGATACTCTTTATCAATTCTTGTATGACAAATGGTCAGATTTCTGGCCACAATGATTCTCTATTCCAATGGGATGTAATTTTAGATCTTTAAAGTAGCCTAAGTGCTCTAGGTGCAAATTTTATTTGTCTTTTGTTCATTTACCATTAAACTTTACCTTTTTCTCACACAAAGAATCCATATGTCAGATGTGGTATTACCTCATTCTTTTTGAATAATTCTTCTTTTGAATTGTGAGAGTACAAGAGTTTGAGAGAAAACTCAAATTGATTATTCCCACAAACTATTGCGGTTTAGATAGCTAAGTTTTCATGTCTTAAAAAGGAAAGGAGACCCTAGGGCCTAGCTTGAGTGGCAAAGGGTGGAGGATTTATGGTTGAGGTCATAGGTTCGAGCCCCACAACATGCAAATTGAATCTTGATATTTAAGTGAAGGGCAGTGGGCCTGACCCATTATTCGTTGTGTTTAGAAGGCTATGGTTGGTCCAAAGGGCGGACCATTGATGGATTTCTCGATTATCAAAAAAAAAAAAAAAAGAGGAAAAGGAAATCAATACAAATCAATACCTAATAAAATAGGAGTAAATCAAACTAACTCAAGCTGGTGCATGTATAAACGATATGTACCAAGCTTGTTACATATATAACTTGTTCCAGGATCGGCTAGGGACTTGGTGAATATGTTTGAAAGCTGATCATTTGACTGCACAAATCTTGCGATGATGTCTCCTCAGTGTACTTTTTCTTTGATAAAATGACAATCAATCTCTATATGTTTGGTCATCATGTGAAATACTAGATTCGAAGCAATATGAAGTGCAACTTCATTGTCGCACATCAGTTCCATTCCTTTAGTATCTCCAAAATTTAAATCCTTCGGCATATGCTTGATACATGAGTTCACATGTTGTCATTGCCGTAGTCCGATATTCTGCTTCTACGCTAGATCTAGCAACCACATTTTGTTTCTTATTTTTCCAAGACCCTGAATTTCCCCTAACTAGTGGATCTTCCCGTCGGTGATGGATAACAGAATTCCTTTCGAATGGGAGGGAAATCTTATGACCTCACAAGATCCTACTTTACATCAGGAGAATGGTTTGACTAGGTGGAGAGCGCTAGACTCTCAGTGAGAAGGATGATCGTGAGCAAGGATGCACTTATATGGCTTTGTAAGAGATTTTGTGAAGCTTCTGTCAACACAGGGAAGAGCTACAAATCGTGGAGATGTAGAGATATTTCTACCTATATTTATTGTACACAGAAGTTCAATAAATATGGTAGATTTATTTCTATCATTGTAGTCAAAGGTCATAGCAAGTCAGTTATTATTATTCCAGAAAACAATTTCAATGATAGGGTGGGGGAGACTTGCAGATAAAATAGAGCTGTTTATTAATGAAATATCAAGTACCAAAGGTGGAACCATCGCACCAAGAGTAAGTCTAAATAAACCTTTTACTGGAAACGGAAATTACAAAGAGGCCTCTACAAAAAGTAAATGGAATCAGAAGACTGAAGACAAGCTCTTGATGAAGGAAAGCACAACGGAGGAAAATGCTCTACTATGCAGGTGCTTGGTTGGAAGATTCATTGGTGGTGAAGAGGCCCCTACTCGGAATGATGTGAGGAGATGGGCAGGCCAAAGTTGGAAAGGAATCCCCAATTTACAAGTGTATGATATGAATGAATTCCTTTTCTTGTTCGAATTCCCATCGAGAAGAGACGCAGAGCATATTCTTATTTGTGATTGGAGGAGACAAGGCCAAACCCTGAATCTTGAATGGAGGTCGCTGACGATGGGCGCGCTGCCGGAATCCTTCAGATTCGAGTGGTTTTGGATCAGAGTACTAGGCTTTCTCCTGCAGTTATGGAACCCTAAGGAGATGAAAGAGATAGGGGATGATGGCTGGAAAATGAAGAAGAAACTGAGCTAAAAAATCATCTGAGATGGTCTTGGATCAGGGTAAGGGAACCAAGGGACAAGATCCCAACAGAAATTGAAGTGGCTGATGGAGATTTTATATACACGCTTCTGATTTGGTGTGAGTCGCCTGCGCTTTACCGGAAGAAGAAAGAAGAAGAAATTTTGCATCAAAGAAGAGTGATGGAACTAGGGTTCAGATCTGATCACAGTTCTGACCAGAGAACAATGACTTTACACAAAGATAAGGGATCTGTAGAAGGGAGAAATATAACGGATATCAAGATATCAGAAAAAGGGAAAGGAATAGCTGGCAGCAGTAGGCATGTGCCTAGGCATGAGTATTTTTTGAATTTGCAGGACCCACATGCGGGACCCAGTGCTTTTACATATGGTACAGATTTGAGAATGAAAAAGGATTTAAATGCTGATGGGCCAAACTCTATTGGGCTCACTTCTGAGAAGCCCATTGATCTAAGTAAAACACAACCTTCAGTCACTCTTTCTAAAGCTATTCCGTTAAGCCCAAGAGAGATTAAAGGGGCTTTCATAGCACCTTTCACTGATGCCATCAGAGAGCAGGAGAATTTGAAGGTAAATAATTTCGTCCATTTTAATGGGAATAGGGAGGTTGAGCTCTGCATGAGGGGGAGGGGCAAGCACGGATAGAAGAAGAGAGCAAAAAGTGACCTGTTAGAAAAACAAAATCATGGGGAGCTTCTAACAATTGATAAAGCCATGGAAAGTCAAAAGTAGAGAGAGGAGGAGACGGATTTTTCAAACGCTTTAGTAGTCATGTACCCAGAGCCAGATCCAGATCCAGCTCCACTCCAAATTGATATTAGTTCACAAGAGGAAGATATGGAAGCAATTGCAACTGAATGGGTTCAAGCAAACATAATGAATTTGAGTCAGCTGTTTGGAGTTGATTTTAAGGGGTGCAGGAAGGAAGCACATGCTATATTGATGAAACTTGATCAGAGGAGGAATAAGGAAAATGGATAGGAGGGAAGTCAGAAAATCATAAAGGAGAACAGCATAGTCTCAAAAGAAGTCAGAATTTATTCTTCGATATTAATTTCAAGGATGGAGAGCCAAGATCCAGTGGGAGAATTCTAACTCGCAAGCAATAATGAGAGTAAAAATTCTCTCTTGGAATGTTAGGGGGTTAAATGGAGAGAACAAGAGGGGGATAGTGAGAAAACTATTAAAGCAATGGGGGGCGGATGCTATAGTTCTTGTTGAGACAAAATTAGAGGGCTCAATAGAAAATATTTTACAAAGCATTTGGAGTAACAGATGGATGGGGGTGTTAATGAAAGAGTCTCAGGGAAGTAGTGGGGGGATCTTAATACTACGGGATAGGAGAATCTGGAGTTGGGAGCTATTTCTGAATGGAAACCAAAGCATAACTGGAAAATTTGCAGGAGTAAATGATGATTTCAGCTGGTATCTCAGTGCCGTTTATGCAGATTGCCACAGAGTAAGTAGGAGAACACTATGGCATGAACTGCTGGACATGAAGCATAACATTAATGGGGCCTTGGGTAGTGTGTGGTGACTTAAATGTCACTAGATATCCATCAGAGAGATCAAATTATCACAGACTGACCGGTGCTATGACAGAATTCTCATCCTGCATTGAAGAAATGGAGATGGTTGATCCTCCTTTATGCGAAGGATCTTTCAGCCGGAGAAAGGGAGAGGATTATATTTGCGCCTCTAGAATTGACAGACTCCTATACAGTGCTGAGTGGGGGCAGAATTTTACTCAGATAAACCAGAGTAGCCTCCCCAAAATTGCTTCAGATCATAATCCCATTGTGTTGTCCTGTGGAGATGAATGGTGGAGAAAGTCTTATTTTAAATTTGAAACGTGGTGGTTAGAGGTGGAGGGTTTCAAAGAGAAGGTGAAAGAGTGGTGGGAGTCATTTAGTGTGACAGGCAGACCAGGTTATATTTTGGCTAAAAAGTTAAAAATGCTGAAAGTGAAGCTTACGGAGTGGAGCAAAAATAATAGGGGGAACTGGAAACAAAGAAAGGAAGATATTCTCAACCAAATCTCAAAGTTGGGAAACACTGCAGGAACAAAGGCCCCTTACTGATGATGAACTGCTGCAAAAGACACTTCTGGGCATGGAATTTGAAGATGTGGCAGGAAAGGAAGAATTAGCTTGGAAACAAAGATCCAGAATCCAATGGCTAAAACAAGGTGACAAGAACACGATTTTTTCATAGAGTTGCAACTTCTCATGAAAGATTCAACCATATAGACCAATTGGAGGTGGATGGAGTGGTTACAAAGGATTAAGTTTTGATCAAAGAGGCAATACATAATTTCTATAAAAAACTATACAAGGAAGCAGAACACTAGAGACTTGAGTTGAGATTGCAGGAGGCTACAATGATCATTGAAGAAGAAAACGTATGGATGCAAAGTCCTTTTGATGAGGAAGAGATAAAGGAATGTTTAAACTTGTGTGTGCAATAGAGAAAGCCCCTAGTCCTGATGGCTATCCAATGGTGTTTTTCAAGACTTTTGGGGCTTTGTTGAAGGAAGACATCATCAATACTATTCAATTTTTGCATTTTAATCAGAGCTTCGAGAAGAGCTTTAATGCAACTTTTATTGCTTTAATTCCAAAGAAACCTGGAGCAACTGAGCTGAAGGATTTTAGGCCAATCAGACTAGTGGGGGGTGTCTACAAGATCATTGCTAGATTGTTGGTTGAAAGGCTAAAAAAGGTGGTGTCCAAATTGATAATCAAACATCAGTGGGCTTTTATAAAGGGGAGGCAAATCATGGATGCAACACTCATTGCTAGTGAATGCATTGACTCAAGAATGAAAGGAGGAGCCCCTGGTCTAATGTGCAAATTGGATATTCAGAAAGCCTATGACCACGTGAATTGGTCTTTCCTTCTGAATACTCTCAGACAAATGGGATTCGATAACAAATGGATGAAAATGGATTGAGGTATGTATCAAAACAGTCAAGTTTTCCGTCCTTGTAAATGGGGGAACCTGTGGGTTTTTTTGAATCAGATAGAGGGTTGAGACAGGGTGACCCTCTGTCCTCTTTCTTATTCATTTTGGCAATGCAAGGCTTCGATAGTATGATGAGGATCACAACACAACAGATGGCTCAGAGACTCAGGTTGGGGACAGAGTGGGGGAAGAAAAAGAAGTGTGTCATATGCTCTATGCAGATTACACTATCATTTTTTGCGAACCTACAGTAGAACAGATTAGTACATCAGAGTGATTTTGGTTTTGTTTGAAGCAGTTTCAGGGTTGAAAGTGAACTAGGGAAAAAGTTGTCTCTTTCCTGTAAATGAGGTCCCTCAGATCCAGCAACTAGCAAGTATATTGGGATGCAAAGTGGAGCATTTGCCTACCATATATTTGGGCATGCCCTTAGGCAGCAAACACAAAACAATGGAGATATGGAATGGTATACTGGAGAAAACTGAAAAGAAACTTGCTAGATGGAAGGCCCAATACCTATCTCTCGGGGGTAGACTGATCCGCATAAACTCTGTTCTAGATTCTTTGCCAACATATGTGATGTCCTTGTTCCCAATCCCAGCAAAGATATTGAAAAAACTAGACAAGCTTAGAAGGAACTTCTTATGGAAAGGTAACAAGGAAGGAAAGAGTTATAACCTAGTCAACTGGAATAACGTACTTCTTAGCAAGGAAAGAGGGGGGGTTAGGAATCAAAAATTTGAGACTGCAGAATGAAAGCCTTTTGATGAAATGGCTATGGAGATATACCGAGGAAGATGCAACTCTTTGGAAGGAGGTTATAGTAGCAAAATATGGAGAACTAAACCCCTGGTGTACAGAAACAACCTTTCAACCATATGGAGTGGGAGTATGGAGGACAATCAGGAACCTATGGGTACAAATGGAAGGAAATATGTATATTAAGGTGGGAAATGGAAACAAAACTAAATTTTGGAAAGATGGTTGGCTAGACCAAACCTCTCTAAGGGAAATTTTTCCAGATTTGTTTCTAATATGTGAGAACCCTCGTGCTAAAGTGAGTGATTGCTGGACAGAATAAGGATGGGACATATCTTTTAGAAGTCTACTGAATGACTGGGAGATAGAGAGGGTGGCAACGATGCTGGGAAAACTAGTTGGAATGACTATAACCACTACAACTACAGACAAGATCCTATAGAAATATAGCAAGGAAGAAGTCTTTACAGTCAACAATGCCTACAAAAGAGGACTACAGGGGATGACCGGGGCCCAAATTATAATTGGAGTTACTTCTGGAAAAGTGACATTCCTACAAAAGTGTTTCACCTGGTTAGTGATAAAGAGAACATGTTTAACACAAGAAGTTCTACAGAAGAAAGGCAAGCAGTTGGTCCCCAGGTGTTTTTTGTGCAACTTGGCAGGGGAAACAAATAACCATCTCTACTTCCTTTGTAAGTTTACTGCTCAAATTTGGAACCTGTTTCTCAACATCACAAGCATGAACTGGACAATGCCAGAACATACATCAGATTTACTGAGCTGTTGGATTAGGAGGGGAGGCAGCAAGAGTCAAAAGAGCTGGTGGAAGCTAATACCATCATGTGTATGGTGGTCAGTCCGGAAAGAAAGAAATGGAAGATGTCTTGAACATAAATCCAATTCCATTCACATAGTTAAATGGAATTGTATATTATCTTTCCTTTTTTGGTGTAAACAACTTTGTGTTGATGATATAGATTAGATTATAGATTTGATAGGAAATCTGTAATTAACTCTTTTTGGAGGTAACCAGCATACCCTTAATGCTGAAGAATACAACCTTACCAATTTCCAAAAAAAAAAAGTGGATTGTATCATCGGAGGGTGACCCTGTCCAGTTTGCATTTGAATAACCTACTTATATACTCAGTCTTTGTAAAGTAGTCCTTTCCTGGGAGGAGATTTTATGTATCGAATGATGCAAATAACTGCAGTCTGATGACTGTCACAAGGAGAATTCAAGAATTGACTTACAACACATATCGGGTAGGTAACACCAGATTGAGTCACTGGGAAATAATTCAACTTTTGCTACTACTTTCTATATCTTTCTGGATCGCTAAGAGGCTCTCCCTAACTTGGTAGGAGCTTAACATTTGAATCTATTGGAGAATCAGTAGGCCTACAATCTGTCATCCCTGTCTCTTCAAGAATATCAAGTGCAAACTTCCTTTGTGAAATGACAATTCTTGATTTGGATTGAGCAATCTCAATGCCTAAGAAGTACCTCAATCGACCACGATCCTTAGTCTGAAATTGCTGGAAAAGGTGGTGTTTCAATTTGGTAATTCCCTCATCATCATTACTTGTGATAACTATTACATGTGATAACTATGTCATCAACGTGCACTTCCAAATACATGCACTAACCTGGAAAGTAGAGTGACAAGAGAACAAGAATGATCAACTTCACTTCTTACCATGCCAAGCTCCTGAATAACCCTGCTAAACATTGCAAACCATGCTTGAGGTGACTGCTTTAGGCCATAAAGTGCTCGTCGTGGTCTGCATACCATGTTACTAGACTCTTGAAAGCAAACCTAGGTGGTTGCTCTATATATACCTCATCTTCTACATCTCCATGAATAAAGACAGTTTAAACATCTAGCTGGTAGAGAGGCTAATGATGAACAACCACCATTGATAAAAAGAGACGGACTGAAGCAATTTTGGCCGCAAGAGAGAAGGTATCACCATAGTCAAGTCCAAAAATCTATGTATAACCCTTGGCCATTAGTCGATCAATCTATCCATCGGGACCAACCCTCATCGTATATACCCAACCACAACCAACTGTAGATTTATCTGGCGGTAGAGGAACAAACTCCCAAGTATCACTAGAGTGTAAGGTGGATGTCTCCTCAATCATAGCTTGTTGCTAGCCTGGACGAGAAAGAGCTTCACTTGTAGTCTTAGGAATAGACACAAATAATATTGATGATACAAAAGGCGCAATGGGAGGTGACAAACAATGATAGCTCAAAAAAGTATATATAGGGTGAGGGTTATGAGTAGATCGATTACCTTTTCGAGTGGCAATGGAAAGACTCTGTATCCAAGTCCTTAGCAGGCAAGTATTCCTGTGGCAGGTGTAGACGGTGATGATAGGTCAATAGTAGTGGAGGTGCAGAGGAGGAAGATGGAGTTATAGAAGATGATGTGAAAGCATAGACTATTGTGATTCCCAAAAAAGGGAACCGGCAGGTGCTCATAAATGCTTAATTGTTCAATAGAAAGAGGATGTAAAGTAGGTCCTACCTTCAAAAAAGTAACATCAGTGGACATAAGGTATATGCTGGAGGCTAGGTGAGAAACATCGATATTCTTTCTGTACCTTTAAATAACCAAGAAAGATACATTTTAAAGCATGGGGGCGAATTTGTCTTGTCCTGAAGTGAGTATATGGACAATGCATGTGCTCCCAAAGACGCATGGTGGAAGATAGAACAAGGTTAACAAACAAAACTGAGTGGTACCTTATTTTGAATAGCAAAGGAGGGTATACGACCAATCAAACGACATGAGGTGAGCACTGCGTCCCCCAAAAATGCAATGGAACATTTACTTATACTAGACTCACTCCACGTGCGTTGCACGTGTATGGCTATTCTTTGGAGTCATATAACCATAGAAATGGTGCAATAGAAGGCATTTCCAAAGACATAAATCAGGGATCATTACAGAAATTGTATAGTAAGCATCTACACCAGATTAGTCTATATACAACATACATTCAAGAGAAAGGGAAGCTTGTTCAACATTTTATTGCGACGAACTTCAGTTAACGCTACCAGCAATGTGAGATGTAAGCAGTAGATGTAGGTAAGTCTTCGTATATACATTGAACACAGTAATAACATTAGTACATCATGGATGAACTGTATACACAAGCAAAGGCCGCTTTTCTTCATTGAGCTCCACGTATTTTACAGGTGGTGGATTAGTCTTCTGGTTGTTCCTAGCATAGCTTTTTCACTTCCTGAAAGTTAAGTAATACAGAGAAGTTGAAAAATCTCATTGACAATTTGACATCTCATATGAAAAGTAAAAGCAGGGTAGATCTAACACGCAACAGATTAAGAGCTAGCTCCAACACATTTTACATTTAACATGCACTAAACACAAGCTGCTGGCCTTATTTGAGCAAAAAGGTCAAGCTCCATTTCGCGATATTTGAGAAATGTCAAAGGTGCTTCAGTTCACGTTGTAAACAACAAAGACGAATAAATACAAGTTAAGTAATCTCAAGTCTAGATTGCCTGAGGTAATGTATAATCACAGACTATTCACTCCAACAACGACAACCAATTCTCTAATGTAGTTAAAGTATAGAAGTTTTCACTCCAATACAGTAAAGAAGTTATATGAAGGGCAAAAATCTAGCCATCAAACTGCAGAGCCAAAGAATTACTACTATGCTTAAACCATCAATTTGGTGCTTTCACCATTGCAAAATGTTTTCAAAGGTGACACCTGAGACACTTATTGCCACTCTTAGTACTTTGAAAGTCGTCCTATGTAAAATTTATTCCAAATTCACCTTTCTAGGCACCTTCATTATACTTCCATCTTCAACTCACGTAGGGGCGTACAATTGCATTGTAACTACTACTTAGCTTATTGAATCGTTTGTTTGATTTTGTCAATGTCAAGTGGATGTTGCTATTTCTATTTTACTCGAACCATAAGGACAAGGTTTTTCTCGAGGGGTTGAGGAATGTTATAGGCCTAGCCAAGGTGGAGCACCCATGTGAGAATACGCCAAATGCTTCCCGAGTTTTCGATTATTGTGTCCTGAAAGACATGTCCCGGTTAAATAGTCCCAAATCATTCCAATCGACTGTTCTGTTTTAATTGTGCGTTGCGTCTGTACAAGAAACACAACCTACCAACTACTGTTTAAGTAGTCAATATTATTTAGCATTGTAGAAAGTGGTTTGTAGTAGTCATGCTTGTGCAAAGTGAAGTATTATGTTACGGGCGAATGCGTCTTGTAGAAATTACACGTCTACCATAACTGCATAACAAAATCATAAACCTCTGTATGATCCACAATTGATGAAAATGGGAATCAAATACTATCAAACATTGTTTCTATTTTATTTCCGATTGCTCGGAATATTTGGAATACGATTTAAACAGTAGAAAGTTTTAATATGGTAAATTTTGCAGATGAATTTCCAACTATACTTTTATTGGTCAATGCGTTACTTTTTCTTCCTTTAATTGATTTAAGTATATGATAAGAGCAAAATGTTCAGGAAGTTTCGCAACGGAAGAGGTCAGATCCTGTTGTTAGTAGGTGTTTGGATTAGCTTAGTTGTAGTAGCTTTTGGTGTTTAGTTGTTCTTTTAGTTTTGGAGGTATTTTAATAATACAGAAAGAACTTTTTTGAAGCCGGGAAAACACGAAACAAGCCATAGCAAAAGTTCTGGGCTCCCAACTTATCGCTTTTGGATTTTAACTTATAGCCCACTTCTATAAAGGTAAGCACCACAACCCCCTAGTTGA
>JAABOM020061983.1:0-10577 GCA_011800125.2 Solanum clarkiae
AAAAAATATAAACTTTTTATATTAAATATTGACTTTAAAAAAAATAAAATTAAAGTCGATGTTTAATATAAAAAGTTTATATCTTTGATTTTTACTAATTACAAAGATTTAATTTTCTTCGAATTCTTACTTGATTCTTTAAATCCGCAACTTGTCCTGCATTAGTTTTAAAAATAGTTACTTCAACTCGCTCCGCACCTACCCTGCCCCACATAACTCAAAACCTACTCTACCCCGTATAAATCTAAACCTACCCCATACCCGCCCTACCCCTCCCCATTGTCATTCCTACCTACCTAGGATGTTATTCTACCAGACCACCACTAGCCCGCTGGTGCTTTTTGTTTAATATCTCCAACATAGGATAAAACATACCACATATTTATCAGAATTTGATATTTATTGATTTATTATAAATATTGATTGTGAAACTATTTTTTGTTATAACTTATAAAATACATCCCACAACAAAAACTATAAGGAGCAAGGAGATTCATTTGATTAAATCATTCAACTTTGCCT
Organism: Solanum clarkiae; assembly: GCA_011800125.2. NCBI lineage: Eukaryota > Viridiplantae > Streptophyta > Magnoliopsida > Solanales > Solanaceae > Solanum > Solanum clarkiae. The sequence continues at coordinate 523 of JAABOM020061983.1, forward strand.
AATAATCACAAGTTACTAAATAAGATCTGTTTTTAAACTAAAAAGTCATTTGACTTTGAATAGATATCACTCTCTCTGTTCTAGTTTATATGATTTACTTTCTTTTTAGTTAGACTTAAAAATTAGTTCCCGTAATCGTAATTATCTCTGGAAGTCGCCCCTACAACCCCTTGACTCTCAGTTTATATGATTTAGTTTCCTTTTTAGTCAATCCCAAAAGGAGTTATACATTTCTATATTTAGTAATAATTTAATTTTTAAAATATTTATTCAAGTGTAGTTATAACTTAACTTTAAAATATTTATTTTATCTTTAATGAAATTATTTACAATCACACAAATATCTATCACTTATTTTAGATCTCACATTTCAAATATTTTTTTCTTTCTTTCTTAAATTCCATATCAAGTTAAACTATCTCATAAAAAATGAGACTGAGGAAATATATAAAATGAAATCAAGATGACAAGATGCATCGAAGTTATTAAGAACAATGAGGAGGTGAAAATGATGAGAATCTTTAACATTTACCGAAACATCATTTTGCCATAATATATAGTTGAGTAAGAATCTTTGTATAATTGGAAATTTAGTGGAGAATATTATTTACATGTTATCCCTAAATATAAAAACAATATTAAAATTCAATATAATATATTAATGTCATGCACTGAGTTTATATTTTGGATATGATCGACACTTGAAAATTATTTTTGGCCCTAAACGAATCATTTGACCTGACTAATTTATTCAGTGAAAGACTTAAGCAGTAAAGGATAGGCTAGAATTAAGCACAACTACATATCAAAGCCTCGAATCATAATAAGCAAACCAACTGAGAAGTCATCAATTTGAAAGAGATACCGCAATATTGTCTAGTAGTCTATGAAGCCTTTACAATTCTGAATAAAGAGTGGATACCATGACAGGCCACGACTTCCTCAAACTAAAAGTAAATAACTGAAACTAAAAGGGACAACATCAAAAGCTTTTGACTTCAAAGAGATCTCACCACTGGCTAATTAAAAATGCTGGATCTCCAACATTACGTCAGTTGAGGATCTTCTCTATCAACTGTATTTGCATCATAAAAAGGATGTTAGTACATAAAATGTATGAGTATGTAAAATGACCAAAACAGGAAACTCATGATAAAACGCTCAACTTATAGGCTTAATTCTACCAACATCTTTATGATAGAAATAATGAAATGTAAGTGAGACATATAGTTTTAAGTGCATACATAAATGTAACTCAAGATATATGAAAATAGTATACTTTTAACTTGGAGAGTTTCTCCAACCGACAATCATCACTATGAGTATCATAATGATACAACATCTTACCCATGTTGCCAGAGTCATTCAATACTTTGCCAGGGTAAGGGACGAAACTTAACTCATTAATCCATCTAACTTGGACATCTCAATGTCATATAAAGAGTCGCACTTAGTTGGTACGATTCTATCCTACACTAGCTACGTAATTTATGAGTTTAAATTGTACTCTTACCCATATCGGTGTTTAATCTTACTCCAAAAACATCTTTACATGCTCATAACTTAAGAGTAAAATTGCTCAAAATACTTATTTAATCTTTTGGGACTTAGTCAAACTTTATACTGGTTTTATTTAAGTTTTTTTAATCAATAATAAAACTAATTTTAGTTATTTCATTGCATTTACGTTTGTAGCATTGTTCTTAGTATTTTAGTTATCTCTGTCCCTCACATCAATGGTATTATAATAAATTTTTTTTGTGTGTTTTATCCTTCTTCTTTTGTGTGAGTATGATCAATCATTGTTGCACCAAAGTTACACTACAAAAAAGTTTTAAAAGATTTAATACAAAATGACATTATTATTATTATATATTACGCTATTAAAAATATAAAATTTTAATATAATATCCATTGGAATGTCCTAGAAAATATGAAATTTTTTTAATGTGAACTCCATCAACACGTCAATTTTTGATGAAATCAAATCAAATTTCTAGTGAAAATTCATGTGTTTTATTAGTGTTAAGTTGTTGTATAATGATTTGTTCAAGTTAATACATAACAACTAATTTAGAACTAAGATTATCATAATATGTGGGTGACATAGTAAATGCTTAGGGTAAGTCATCTGTTTTCCTTCATTAGAGAATGAACTTTTTCATTTTGAAAGAACGTAAATAATATCGTTCATGCGGTGGAAAAATTATAAGTCAATCCCATTAAATAAAACTATAAAATTTATTTTGGTTATGACTATATCAAGTACCATTGACTAACATTTTGGTGACTTCCATTTGACTACACAATAATTTATCCTTTTTTAGAAAAAAAAAAGGGGTTATGTGATACATATAGTTTTGAAATGAATGGTACCAATATATATGACGTTGGATTTTATTTATAGCGATATGAACACACACACACAAAAAATAAAAATTACTGACTCTAAGAAATGCCATATTAAAATTTCGAAGAAAGTATAGTCTTATAAATAAGGAGAAAACTTAAACAAGACTATCCAAACAATTGGTAGTTCAAGATAATTTATGATCAACAAGGACACAAATGTTTTAGACATGAATACTCTTGGTCTTAAGGCATATGCTTGGAACCATCTCACTAGTTTCATTGTCATGAATGGGCTGAGGGTTGAATGTCAACTAAGATGTATCAGATCCATCCAAAATATATGGTTCTTCAAATTGAGGAAGGATTTCGTTCAGGCGAATAACGCTTGTTGTTATCAGTTGAGTTATTTGTTGCAAATAGATTTACTTGCACTCTCATGTTATCATTATTCTCATGATATGATGGTGGTGGTGATGGCAGTAGATGTTGATTTGCATGCACATCTCTACCATCATTATTAGCTCTAATCAAGCTAAAGTGATATGATAATGGTGGTGGTGATGGTAGTTGTTGATTTGTATGCACACTTCCTCCATCTGTGTCATATGAGGATGGTGGTGGTGGCATCAAGAGTGGTACCTATTGGTTTAAAAGCATACTTGTATCAATTATTGTAACCTCTAAACCAACAGGGACAAAATAACAATAATAATGATGATGATTTTTAAGCAGTTTTTTCGTTTCTCCTAGTTCTTACCTCTTGGACTGACTCTGAAGGCCTTGATAATGGTTCACTTAAGTTGTTCAAAGCTTCTACAAGATCTATCTCCATTTCGTCGAGTGGATGATCCATAACATGATTCATGAATTTTTGAAAGCCGAGAATAATTTCATTACATATAGGACACTTGACCCGATGTAAATGAGTCGACATTCTGAAAAACAAAATAGAAAAGAAAGCAACATTAAAAAAATGTTAATATTTAAGGTCAAACAACATAAAAATTTTACCTAATAAGAGGATAACTTCATTTATCTTATTTTTTCAGAAAAGAAAGATATGACTGAAGTTTTCATATAAATTATGGACACTATATAAACAACTTTTTCGCCAAAAACATACCTTCAAACATCTAGATTTCATAACTTTTGTAGGTAGGTTTGTTAAAGTTATTAATGTTGTTTCCTTATCAGAGATACTATATTCCCCTTGTGTTCTTAGATTAATTCAATTTATATATATTATTTGTTAATTTATTAAAAGAAAAAACTTATAAACATTGAGAGGAGAATATTTGTTCTCTTTTGAATTTTCATTTTTCAAAAGAAAACTAGCACTAACAAAGTAAAATCCCTTTTTTTAATAGGATAATGAATATTTATTTGTATAATATTTAATAATTTTTTTTTGTTTTGTGTGCTAATTATCAAATCATAATAAAACTAATATTTCATGATTAAATAAAATGATATTGTTATAGCAATCAATTATACTTTTTTTCATCTAACAAAAAAAAGATGTACCTTTCTGATCTATATATTTTTCTAATGAGATTATCATAATAGTTTCACAGTATCCGTCAATTAATATTCGTTGAATAAGAAAGATTTAATCAATATTGCAAGTTTTTTAATTTTTGAAAATATACTTATCAAAAATAAGTGATATACGAAATGTACTTATCAAAACAATTGAAATCACGGTATATCCAGAATAATAAGATTCACTCATATATCATACCCTAACAAAGTTGCGAAACTAGATCGATATACTATTAATAAATCACAAACATGAGTAGAAACACATATAGGTACTACCAAGGAATAACACATAAGAACAAGTAAATCATAGATCAAACAAAACAAAGTGTCAATAGAAAGTTGGAACAACATGTGTGATTACCGCACCTGAAGCATCAATCTCTTTTCTACCTAGAAAAGCATAACAATAGTTGCATCTTCTATTCCTCAACTACACCTCATGATCTGTCTGAGCTTCCCTCCTAGTGATTGATGTTAGAGCAACAAAAATATTTATACTCCACATATATTACGGTTTTATTTTATTTCTTCATAATAGTTGTCAACTGTTACTTATAAAATAAAACTAAAATATTTAAGCATCATTTATCAAGAAGAAAAATGAACAAAAACATTAAACAGTCATTTAATATAGTCAACATATCATTTATATTAATTTTATCAATCATTTAATATAGTCAAAAGATACTTACTCCCTTCTTCTTCCTCACACCCCACCACCCTCCTAACGCCGCTAGTCTCCATCTACAGCAATTCCTTTCTTTTCTTTAAACCCCCTCCGTCTTCCTCCTTCGAAACCCTCCATCTCCACCCAATTCTCCTTATTTGAACCCCAATCCGCACCTATCTTTTCCCTTTTTCTTCAAAATCCACCCTCCTTCTTGTCCTCCTCCTCCTCCCTATCCCCCTCCGCCCCACCTGCTTTCTCCTTGTTCTTGCTTCAAATGAACTTCAAGCTGTTTTTTTAATCAAAAAATTGTAATTTCGTAATATCAAATTAAATTTTTAGCTATTTTTATTTATTTTATTTTTATAATGAATCTCACAAATTGAATACCCTTTTTAGTGAGAATCTTTGATTTATGGAGTTTGATTTTTTGAAACTTTTTTATTTTTTTTAATAATCTTAGATTAGTCCTTATTTTTCTATTTATTTATCTTTCTAAAATTATGATTAAATAAAAAAATAAAAAAGAATTAAAACTTAAAATTTAAATAACTTTCAATGTGGCACTGACGTGCCAATGATGTGGTGCTGACGTGTTGATGATATGGCGCGTGCGGGATGCATTTATCATTGTGAGACTAGGCTTATAGTTTTAGGGTCGATATAAATTAAAATACTTTAAAGATGTTAAAGGGAGATATATAAACGCCCGTGTAGTTTAGGTGCTAAAGTCAATTTCGCTGCCAAGTTTGAGAGAGTTTTATGTCTTTTCTCTTTTATAAAAGATGTACCATTCTTATCTATATATTTTTCTAATAAGATTATCACAATAGTTTCATAGTACCAATCAATTAATATTCCTTGATTAAGAAAGATTTTGAATATTTAATCAATATTGCGAGTTTTTTAATTTTTGAAAATATACTAATCAAAATAAGTGATATACGAAATGTACTTATCAAAATAAATGAAATCATGATATATCAAGAATGATAAGTTTCACTCATATATCATACCCAAACAAGGTTGTGAAACTGGATTGATAAATTATTAATAAATCACAAGCATGAGTAGAAACACATATAGATACTACCAAGAACAAAACACAAAAGAACAAGTAAATCATGGATCAAACAAAACAAAGTGTCAATAGAAAGTTGAAACAACATGTGTGATTACCGCACCTGAAGCATCAATCTCTTTTCTACCTAGAAAGCATAACAATAGTTGCATCTTCTATTCCTGAACTACACCTCACGATCTGTCTGAGCTTCCCTCCTAGTGATTGACGTTAGAGCAACAAATTATTTATACTCCATATATATTACGGTCTTATGTTATTTCTTTATAATAGTTGTCTACTTTTACTTATAAAATAAAAATAAAAATAAAATATTTTAAGCATAATTTATCAAGAAGAAAAATGAGCAAAGGCATTAAACAGTCATTTAATATAGTCAACATATCATTTATATTAATGTTATCAATCATTTAATATAGTCAAAAGATATCATTTACTCCCTTCTTCTTCCTCACACCCCACCACCCTCCTGACACCGCTAGTCTCCATCTGCAACAATTCCTTCCTTTTCTTCAAACCCTCACCGCCTTCCTCCTTCGAAACCCTCCATCTCCACCCAATTCTCCTTATTTGAACCCCAATCCGCACCCATCTTTTTCCTTTTTTTCTAAAACCACCCTCCTTCTTCTCCTCCCTACCCCCCTCCGCTCCACCTGCTTTCTCCTTGTTCTTGCTTCAAATGAACTTGCTGGTATTTTTTTAATCAAAAAAATTATAATTTCATAATCTCAAATTAAATTTTTAGCTATTTTTATTTATTTTATTTTTATAATGAAGCTCACAAATTGAATACTTTTTTTAGTGAGAAACTTGGATCTATGGAGTTTTTTGAGATTTTTTATTTTTTTTAATAATCTTAGATTAATTCTTATTTTTCTATTTATTTATCTTTCTAAAATTGTGATTAATTAAAAAAACAAAAAAGAATTAAAACTTAAAATTTAAATAACTTTCAATGTGGCACTGACGTGCCAATGATGTGGTGCTAACGTGTTGATGACATAGCGCGTGCGGATGCATTTGTCATTGTGAGACTGGGCTTATAGTTTTTGGGTCGATATAAATTAAAATACTTATAGATGTTAAAGGCAGGTATATAAACGCTCGTGTAGTTTAGGTGCTAAAGTCAATTTCGCTGCCAAGTTTGAGATAATTTTATGTCTTTTCTCTTTTACAAAAGATGTACCTTTCTTATCTATATATTTTTCTAATAAGATTATCACAACAGTTTCATAGTACCAATCAATTAATATTCCTTGATTAAGAAAGATTTTGAATATTTAATCAATATTGCTAGTTTTTTAATTTTTGAAAATATACTAATCAAAATAAGTGATATACAAAATGTACTTATCAAAATAAATGAAATCATGTTATATCAAGAATAATAAGTTTCACTCATATATCATATCCTAACAAGGTTGCGAAACTCGATTGATATATTATTAATAAATCACAAGCATGAGTAGAAATATATATATATATATATATATAAATACTACCAAGAAATAACACAAAAAAACAAGTAAATCATGGATCAAACAAAACAAAAGTTTGTCAATAGAAAGTTGTTGGGGTAATCTAAAAACCACCTCTATCACTCCTTGTACCTTCTCTAGTTGTTGGTGTTGGAGCAACAAAATTGTTTTGCACTCCACATATATCCCTTATTTCTTTGATCTCATTATAATAATTGTCTACTTATGAAAAAAATAAAACTGAAATATTTAAACATTATTAATAAGAAAAAAATGAATAAAAATATTAAATTAATCATTTAATATAGTCAAAAGATATTTATGTTAACATTATCTAACATTGCTTAGATTATGGTGATTTTATTTAATTTTTTTTACCAATAAAAAAATTAAATTATGTGCAATTTAATTTCAGATTAAGCAAGAAGGGTATTTTAGGTATTCATTACATTTACTTCTGTAGCATTATGTCCATTTTATTTAATTTTTTTAATTAGCAAGAATGCAAGATATAACACTAGCAAACTATCAAAATCTTTGTCCCTCACATCAATGGTGTTATAAATAGTGAACATAACATTTATAAAATATTCTGTGTTTTCTCTTGCTGTTTTTGTTTGAGTATGATCGATCAACTGTTGTTGCACCAAAGTTGCACTACATAATAAGTTTTAACATATTTAATACAAAATGACATTATTATATATTACACTATGAAAAAATGTAATTTTCCAATAGAATATCTATTGAATTGTCATAGAAAATATAATTTTTTTTAATGAGAAGTCCATTAGAAGTGTTTTCGACACGTCAATTTTTGACGGATTACATCAAAATTCTATTGAAAATTCATGTGTTTTATTAATATTTAGTTGTTATGTAATGATTTGTTCAAGTTAATACATACAAACTAATTATGAACTGAGATTATCATAATATATAGTTGGCATAGTAAATGCTTAGGGTAAGCCATATGTTTTCCTTCATTAGAGAATGAACTTTTCCATTTTGAAAGAATATAAATAATATCGTTCGTGTAGTGGAGAAATTACAAGTCAATCATGTTAAATTAAACTATAAAATTTAGTTTAGTTATGACCATATCAAGCACCATTGACTAACATTTTGGTGACTTCCATTTGACTACACAATAGTTTATCCATTTTTAGAAAAAAAATGGGTTTTGTGATATATAAAGTTTTGGAATGAATGGGTTTGATTTTTAGTTTAGATTGATAATAAAACACACACACACAAAAAAAAAAAAAATCAAGGACTCCAAGAAATGCCATATTAAAGTTTCAAAGAAAGTATAGTCTTATAAATGAGAAAACTTAAACAAGAATATCCAAACAATTGGTAGTTCAGATAATTTATAATCAACAAGGACACAAATGTTTTAGACATGAATACTCTTAGCCTTAAAGGTTTAAGCATTGATCCACTTCACTTGTTTCATTGTCATGAATAAGTTTAGGGTTGAACGTCAACTAAGATTTATCAGATCTATTCAAAATAGGAAAATCTATTTCTCTTAGATATGGTTCTTCAAATTGAAGAGGGATTTCATTCAGGTCAATAACGCTTGTTGTTATAATCATTTTTATGATAATAATGGTGATTATTAATTAGCTCTTTTGTTTCTCATTTCTTACCTGATGGACCGACTCTGAAGGCCTTGGTAATGGTTCACTTAAGTTGTTTGAACCTTCTACAACATCTTTCTCCATTTCGTTGAGTAGATGATCTATAACATGATTCATGAACTCTGTATAGTCAGGAAGAATTTTCTTACATATACGATAATCAATCGAAGGTAAATGAGTCGACATTCTAAAAAAAAAAAGGCAATATAAAAAATATTAATATATATTCATTTGTATAGTATTTAATGATTTTTGTTCTTTTTTTTGTGTGTGCTAATTATCAAATCATATTAAAAATAATATATCATGATTAAATAGAAAATGATATTGTTTATAGCAATTAATTGCAACTTTTTTTTTTATCTTTTTACAATAGATGTACTCTTCTAAAATGTACCCTTCTAAATCTATATATTTTTCTGACTAGATTATCATAATAGTTTCATAGTACCAGTTTATTAATATTCCTTCAATATTAAGAGAGATTTTGAAGAAGCAATATTGCAAGTTTTTTTTTTAGTTCTTAAAAATATACTTATCAAAATAAATGATATATCAAATATACAGTAAGTGAAATCGTGATATATGAAGAATGATAGGATTCACTCATATATCGTATCTCAATAAGGTCACAAAATTAGATCAATATACTACGAAAGACATAAGTGGAAACATATATAGATATTATCAAGAAATAACACATAAGAACAAGAGTATCATGGATCAGATATAACAAAAATCTATCAGTAGAAAGTTGAAATAGTACATGTGATTATCGCAGCTGAGCACTCCTACTAATCTGAAAACCACTTATATCACTTACTTGTGTGGTCTCTTCATAAGAATTGTCTACTTATAAAAGAAAAATAAAACTGAAATATTTAAACATTATTAATGAAGAAGAAAAATGAACAAAAATATTAAATTAATAATTTAATTTAGTCAAAAGATATTTATTTTAACATTATCTAACATTTCTTAGATTAGGCTAATTTTATTTTAATATTTCTTTTATATCAATAATAAAATTAAATTAAGTGCAACTTAATTTCAAATTAAGCAAGAAGGGTATTTTAGGTATTTCACTACATTTACTGTACCATTGTAGCATGCTAAAACCTCCTCAAAACCCTCTGCTTTTCCTGAGAGAGAGGGGAGAGCAAAATGTCCCTCTCCCGTCTTCTTTCACTCAGATTGCGATTGGTAATCAACTCTGTAGGTACTTTAACACATACCCACTTGAAAAAAAATTGCCTTTTTCCCTTTATTTTTGCCTTATAATGTTGTTT
>JAABOM020061984.1:0-44745 GCA_011800125.2 Solanum clarkiae
TCTCCATTTAGACCAAGCTGCTCCAATGCGATGTGTGACATCATCATCGATATCGCCACTGCTCTAGATGATGGACCCTAGGTATTTAAACTTATCCCTCTGAGGAATAGGTTGGGTGTCAAGCCGCACCTCAGAGATCTCTTCCTCCCTTTCCACACTGAAATTGCATTCTAGGTACTCAGTTTTGGTCCTGCTCAGTTTAAAGCCTTTGGACTCCAAGGCGTGCCTCCAGGCCTCCAATCTCTCATTCACTTTAGTCCGAGACTCATCGATCAGAACTATATCATCTGCAAATAACATACACCACGGTACCTCTTCCTGTAGATGTCACGTCAGCTCGTCCAACACCAAGGCAAACAAGAACGGGCTCAACACAGAACCCTGATGGAGTCCCATCTCAACAGGAAAATACTCAGAATCTCCTCCCGCCGTTCTAACCTGAGTTTTGGCTCCATCATACATGTCCTTAATTACCTTGACAAACGTCATAGGTACACCTTTCGCTTCTAAATACCTCCATAATACCTCCCTTGGGACTTTGTCATACGCTTTCTCGAGATCAATGAATACCATATGGAGATCCTTCTTCCGGTCCCTAAATTTTTCCACTAACCTCCGAACCAAGTGAATTGCCTCAGTCGTCGACCGACCTGGCATAAATCCAAATTGATTCTCCAAGATAGATACTACTTTACGCACCCTCCTCTCTACAACTCTCTCCCAAACCTTCATAGTATGACTTAGCAGCTTGATACCTCTGTAGTTGTTGCAATTCTGAATATCCCCCTTATTTTTGTACAATGGAACCATTGTACTTCTCCTCCATTCCTCAGGCATCTTGGAAGTCTCCCCAATAACATTGAACAGTCTAGTCAACCACTCTATGCCATCTTTGCCCAAGCTCTTCCAAGAGTCCACTGGAATCTCATCGGGTCCGATCGCCCTCCCCCTCTTCATCCTACACAGCGCCAGTGTAATGTCCTCCACATCGAACGAGTCGCAAAACCCAGCAACGTGCTAGTCTTCGGAGTGTGCCAGCTCGTCCAGTTCGATAACTCTATCTTCTTTCTCATTTAAGAGTTGACGAAAGTAAGTTTGCCACCTTAATTTAATAGAAGTATCATCCACTAATACCTCACCTTTCTCATCCTTGATACACTTCACGATGTCCAAGTCTCGAGCTTTCCTTTCTCTCGCTTTTGCAAGCCTATATAATCTCTTGTCCCCGCCTTTATCATTCAGATTTTCATATAGACGCTCAAAAGCTGCAGACTTAGCCTTAGCCACCGCCAGCTTGGCTTCTGACTTGGCCTTCTTATATTATAAATAAAAATATATTAAATTGAGAAGAAGTAATTTAAAAATCAAATTTACTTATTAAAAAATGGATAACTATCCTCATATAAACTGCATGCTAAAAGTGTTAGTATTTTTTTCCTAACATGCAAATTAACTTCCCATACCTACTTTTTACGATTTTTTTTTCAATTTTTTTTGAGAAATTGGAAAAAAATAAATACTAGACCAAAGACAATAATGAATTTACAAGCTTTCAAACAAAAAAATAAGGAACAATTCCACAAATTAAGGTAGTTTATGATAGATTCTTAAAAAATAATTGAAAAGAAAATTATATTTACTCAAATGAAAAGATAGGATAGTTTTATTTGGAATAATTATATATCACATATTCAATGACAAATTACAAATCTTATCCTCAATATTATATCTCTATATATAGAGTTGAAACTTGAAAGTCAAAATTCTCACTGTCAAAATTATTTTACGTCAATATTTTCTTCATGAATTCGATGCATCCTTTAATTTTTTAACATATATTTCTTCGTTCAATTTCTATTTTGGATTATTTGATATGTGTGCATATCTTTTTACAAGAAGATTTATATTTTTTTAAATATAAAAATTTGTTTGTATTTCGAGGTTAACTGCATTCATTTTTAAAGATAAGGTGGTTAGAACTATCTTTATTTTTTTAAAAAAATATGTAAAAAATAAAATAAATAGAGAATAATTTAAAGACATGCTTGATTTAGAATTTGATTCTTTTTGTAAAAAAATAAATATAGTTTTATTAATAGTTGAACATGAATTCACCATAAACTAAAAACGTAGTTGACTTATTATAACAAATAAATTTTTGTACTAAAAAATTAAGCTAATATATATTTCTGAGCCAACCAATGACAAATGGGGTAAATAATAATATGATTAACAAGAACAAACAAAAGAGGGTGAATGAGAAATAAATGCACGCCATTTTTGTTTTGCCATTGCATGTAAAGACGACATATGGATCTGTTGGGTCTAAAGAAGCTAAGATCATTCCTTCAATTTGGGAATGAACTTACTATAAAATTCCAAAACTTAGATTCGCTTAATAAGATATGCACAGAGACATACAAAACCAGTGGATATTACTATAAAATTCCAAAACTACTCCTTTGCCATTTCCCAATTTGACTGCTAGTTGTTCAGTCTGCAAAGTCCTAACAGATTACTCCCTAACTTCGTGCTCAATTTGGGATTTGTTAAACCGATTAGATTTCATTGTCCCATGTGTTTAGTACTTTACTGGAGTTCTTTGAAGCTAAATGAATTACATCTCAAATCAACATAAAATTCAGAGTGATTAAAACTTCATATTCCAAATCCAATCAAATAATTTTGTCCCAAAAACAGAAGTGAAGAACCACTACAACATAGATAAAAATTAGAAACATCAAAGTAGCTGCTATTAGCAAAGGACAATTGTGAAGAGACCTGCAACATTTATTTCAACCATGAATTGAAAAATTAAAAGAGATGTAAAAGATAAAGCATACCTCAAAGACAAGATGAAAAGAACAGATTTAGAGGAAAAGTGAAGAGAATTGAAAGAGGTGAATCAAAACATTGTTGGAATGGAAAGATATGCAGATTCTTGCATCATTTGTTTAAAATGCAACTGAGGGAGAGGGATGGTTCTAGAGTGATGAAGAAGGTGGAGACTGGAGATATTTATTAGCGCAAGTTTACCAATTTGCCTTTCATCGTCCTATGATTCATGTTTCTATATAGTAGAAATAAGAAAATAGTGAGAGAAAAAATAGATCTAAAAAAAGAAAAAATATTAACTACACGTCGCTTGCCCCTCCATATCCTCACTGACTCACAAGCAAACATGCATGTTTTTATATTAAAAAATAGTGAATATCTAATTATTACTATTATTTTGACTTCTCACCCTTTTTTATCTACTCCCTCCGTTTCATATTAACTAAATTGTTGGAAAATTTTTGTATATTTCAAAATAAATGAATTGTTTCACTTTTCAAGGGATATATTGGAAATTTTTTCCAATTTTACCGTTCATTAATTAAGTTTCTAAGGTTAAGTTTTGTATGAGAAATAAATGATGTATTAAATGAGTGTGTGGAGTTTGGAAAGGATAAAAATAGAAAAACATGATTAAATTTTGTCTTTGTTTCTTTTTCTTAATATGTGTGAAATTTCCCAACAATTCACTTAATACGAAACAGAGAGAGTATATAATAAGAGAGGTGACAACACCTGTGTGTCTGCACCATAAATATTTTTTTTAAAATTAAAACTAATATTAGAAATCTAAACTTGAATTATTATTTTCAAATATAATTAATTTAAATATTATAATGCTATAATTTTGAAAAGGACAAAATGAAAAAAGACCATGGATTTAATAGTTACAAATTCAACAATAAATTAATTTTTATTTTAAAGAAGAAACGTGTGTCTAACAAAATATGAAGTTTTGAAACAACCTACAAAACTCCAACTTCTAAACAAATTGAAAAACTTAAAAAAAACAAAATTAATTTGAAATCTAAAAAGTAGATTTGATAACGCTGAATTTAGAACACATTGATGATTATCTATTTAATATATTTTTTAAAAAAGATATTTCAATACAAATTTTAAGTAAAAACTAAAAATAAATAAATTATCACCACAGTAACACCGCAATAGGACTTTTTTTTAAATTTGAATTTTGATATGTATTTTTCTAATAATAAAGTAACGTTTTTAAATTTTTCTTACGATTAAATTAATTAATTATCTATAATTATACTAAATAATGAATCAAAGTGAAAGTAATTTTAAAATTTATCTGTTTCCCTACAAACACATTTTTTTAATTGTAAATCATCTCTCTACTAAAGAAAATCGTCTAACCTACAAACATGTTTTTAACCTGTACAGACATAATAAAAGTACTTATTTGTAACAACTAAAAATCAATATTTATCCTTTTTTTACTCTATTTTTAAATACTACACTTATCCAAATCAATATTCTAAGCATGTAAAGTTTTTATTTTTTATTCGTTATTTTCAAAAAAAAAACACATGTTCAATAAAATAGAGTGTATTAAAACTACCCACAAAACTCCAACGTCTAAACAAATTGAAAAATTTTAAACTAACAAAATTAAATTAAAATGTAAAAATAAATCATCAGTTTAAATATTATACTTATCCAAATCAATATTCTAAGAGGTAAAATTTTTATTTTACTTGCAAAAACATATCTTTTCTTAAGAATTATTCATTTTTTTTAAAAAAATAATTTTTGAACAAATTTAAAAACTATAAAGGTTAAAAAAAAAACCAACAAAGCAAAACTTCTAATTTATAAAGGAATAGTTTTTATGTTAACATAAAAACTGTGAATCTAAAGTTTTTCAACTTTCCATTAAACTCCTATCAAACAAAAAAATTTTATCATCAAAAATAATTTTATAAAGAATATATATACGCCCTACTTACAAACAAATTGAAAGTTTTTCATTACCAAAAAAAAAATTGAAAGTTTTTTATTTTCTTTTTAATATTATGATTTGAAAGTTATAATATAAAATAAATTTATCATTATTTTGGAAAAAATACTTTTACAAAATATAATGGAAGTATTTAACGTATGACAAAAAAAGTCACTCTTAACAACTATACTAAAGATATCCTTCAAACATGAGAAGAAAAATATGACATAACAAAATGATAAAGAAAAATAATTTTACAAATTGTAATAGATGTATCTTTACACACGATAAGAAAATAATTTTTAAATTTTTTTACTGAAAATATCGTTTAAACATGAACATAATAAGAAAAATATTTTCAAAAACTATACTAAAAACATTTTTATAAGATAATAAGAAAAACACTTTTATAAATGTAATGAAAGTACATTTATAATATGATAAGAAATATATTTTTAAAAAATACAAAAAACACACTTGCAACATAGTTTAAAGAATTTTGTATAAAAGTACAAATATAAATACAACATGATTAGAAAAATACTTTAAAAAATATATTACAAATATTATATATAAAATGATAAGAAAAATAATTTTACAAAATTTAGCTGAACGTACAAATACAACATGATAAGAAATTTGTTTTTTTATCCAATTTTTTAAAATGATCTTGCAATTTGTTAAGAAATATTCTTTTAAATGTTATATTAAAAGATCCTGCAATATTAGAATAAAAAACTTTTTTAAACTATTAGGGAAAATGAACAAGTATCCCCCATACTATAATCAAAATTCCAGAGACACACTTAAACTTTAACTTGGTCCCTCCTCAGAGGGAGGAGAGGGATAATAGGACCAAGTAAAAGTTAAGACATAGTTATCATAAATTTATTCTATAAAATTTACCAAAATACTTTAGCAAAATAAAAAGAGAATTTTTCTTTTTGAAAAAAAACCTATATTAAAAATATCCTAGCAACATCTAAGGAAAACATTTTATAAAATATGCTGAAAATACCTTCAAAACATAATTTAATTTTAATATGAAAAAATCATGTTTGCTTGTAAAAGATGAATTTAGCGTGTGTGTTCGTTGATAATATGCTAATTCATTTTACATATTGCAGATCTGAATGGAGATTGATGGGTTATTCAATCAGTGTCTCGGATCGAAGAGTTTGGACCAAGTATCGTTGATTAAGGTTAAAAGCATCCAACGTGATCGTTTATCTAAGATTATAATAGCTTAATTTGGTGTTTTAATTATTTGAATGTTTCGTTTGCGTTGTCTATAATTTATGCGTACACATGTATGAGAGGATGAGGATTGAGTGACGCTGTGTGAGGTATGAGTGTAAAAAACTGAGTTATTGTTCATGTTACCAGGCCTTTGCCATGTTGGGTGCACTCTCATGGCAGGTCAAAAATGCATAATAAAAATATTATTTTTGGTGTTGGAGAGGAGAGGAACGGGGTTTTGCCCGGATCTCCTCTTCTGTGTCTCGTGTCTTTTTTATTTTTCATGCTCTTCCCCTGGCCCTGCCCCCAATTATATCTGCATCATTCTAGTGGTTACTTGTTTATTCAAAGACAAGTAACTCATAGTGATTAGCTTAACATGGCAATGGACAAAAGCAATATTTCTACTGCAGCACTCCAATAGAGGTACAATATTATTTCTCTTAGCAAAATTTCATTATGCATTTTTCCTAAACAGAATTAGTTGTCTTAATTATTGCTTATACACTAATTAATATCTATAATATCTCTAACCAATAATTTGGAATTATTTATACAAAATGGAATTGCTCAAAAAGATCTTTTATCTTAAATAACCTATATACTTTCTTATGGAAGTTTATTTAAGCTACTTGGAAAACTAGCTAGTTAAAGTGTATCTCAAGTGACCTGCGTGATAGCACAAATGCAGCCATCATAAGTTATGATAATTATTTTTTAAAAAAAAAAAATTGATTACTAACACTCCCTGGAGCTTATTATATATGCGACTTATTTTAGTTTGTGAATATTCCTTATAATTAAAAAATATTTTAGCCCAATTTTTTTAAAAAGTTTTGCCCCCCTAAACATTGTGCCTTATCATACTTTTGTCACCAAAAAGTTGGAATATCTTGGTTCATTTGATATTAATTTTGATTCAGAATAAATAAATTGGAAAGTTTTTTTTAATTTCTTTAAACTTCATGCTCATTTAAATCAGGTTATTCTTTATGAAACAGAATGAATACTTCCCAAATGATGTATATTCTATATTTGATTATGAAACTTTTAAAAAATAATTGTGTTGAAAAAATATCAACTATTAGCGGCAGTCAGATCAGTCTGATACCTTGAAATGTAAGCTTCCAGATAATTGATTAGTCCTTGAACTAGTTTTTCAAGTATTTATTGGTAATAATATAACTTTATGGTTGACAAATATTGTACAATTAGACAAAGTTTCCTTGAAGTTGTGGGGAGGGGAGGGAGTGGGAATCATAAATTAGACATTGCAAAAGCTGCAATTAATTAGCACTGCAAATGCTGCAAGCCATCTTCATTTTCGATTCACTTTGCAATGCACTTGCTCACTTGATTGTTTTGAAGTATCAACTTATCAAGTGTTTTAGTGAGCGACTTCTATGTTATCCCAATTGGTGATGTAATTAATCCAATCAATTGGAGATTTTTGTTATGACTTCCTTATTATATGTAGCCCCCTGGGTAGGTTCCTTTTTAGGCAGGCCTTAGAATGTTGATTGTAAAAACTACAAGATGTACTGGTTAGATGATGAGATGGAAGCATGCTATATACTAATTTGGAGTGGCAGTGATACTGGTTGTAGTTCTCCCTTCTACATGATGAGTGCTGCCTATTCTATATTTGGTCCATAGTCCATACAAAGCTTTATGGTAACTGGGGTGATCCAGAAATGTTTGAGCTGCTGTGGAAGTTGAAGATTTGGTAATTCATTGTCAAATATTCTCTCCATGTGTGGAGCCTTTCAACATACCGTGGCAATATTTCTTTGCTATGTATCTTTTCATCTATTTTGGAGTATTTTGTTACACTCAAGCTTATTGCTGTTGTGTGTGATGCTGTGTTTTATCTTGTTGGTAAGGCACAGAGCCTGGGCTGGTTACATACATCTTTTATCTTAATTGTTTGTCGTCATTATATATTTCATTCTCTGGAGGAACTTTCAGATTAATTGTTGTCCATGTATTAGCTTCTTGTAACAGTGCTGTTGTAAATGTTTTTCCAAAATATCTGATTTAGAGAATCCAGATCTTAGACTCTGTGCTCAGGATTTGTTCAGTTTTTCTTGAGGTAATTAATCAACTATCTTATCTACTAAAAGTAACTTTTTTAAAAAAAAATGCATTTTTGATGTATTTGATTTTGTTTTGAAATTGTGCTCTCTACACATATGATTGCATTGAAACTAAATTTATTCTTTAACTCGCAGGACATCATTCCGCTGTGGTGTTTATACTATCTTTCTTATGTCATGGACATTGTGTAGTCTTCATAGAGACCAATCGATGTGTTTGATTTTCTAGTTATAAAAATTTGTCATTCGGCAGCACTCTTAATGGTTAGATGTTCGTTTTTAGTACTACAGAAATTAATTTTTGTTAAAGCATTGTGCAATAATTTTTATTTTAGTTGTGCAGTACTTTTTTTAAATTATAAGCAAGTAGTGGCATGCTTTCAATATTCCCATGGAAGTATTCATCGAGAGCAGTTTCAACTTTTCTACTCTCGTTCATTTTTACTAATTATTATATTCAGTAGATGATTTGAACCGATTTGTTTTTTAACTTTTAGTTCTTTAAGTATTTTATAAGATTTGAAAGTGTTTGAAAATGTGTTTAAAAACATTTTTTTTAAAACTGAAAAAATTTTAAAAAATGCATTTGTACACTTATTTTTGTGTCAAGTTATTATTGGACTTCGTCCACTTTTATTTGTATATTATATAAATAATACTTTAGTTTGGGATGTCAAATAACGTTTCTTTATATATGAAATTAAAATATAATTTTATATTTATTTATAGTTCATTTTTATTATTGATTATAATTTCTGAAATTTATTTATTCAGGAGATAATTTTGTAAAATTATCCTTATTATCAAATAATATTTAATTCTTGTCAATAAGGGACGAGATATGAATAATTTTTAACTTGTATTTTAATTTAGTTTTGATATTTTTGTGATCTGAAATTGTTTTACCACAAGTGAAATGGATAAATAAAAATTTTAGTTTTTTGAGATGGATTGAAAAGAAAGGCGTACATTATATAAAGTGAGATGAGAATAATTAATGTGTGTGTATATATAAATATATGTGTGTATATGCATTTATATGTATGACAATATAAATGTGGCATCAATTGCAACTTTCTCAAGTCCTGCCTCCAAAAAGTGCAGAATATTGAGATGGAACCGAAAAATCCAATTATTGCAAGTTATTTTTCATTTATATTTATTGCATAGACAAGGAAGAAAATAGTAATATACTAATAATAATATAGTAAATTTAAAAAAAAAGAAGAGTAATTTATTGAGGTTTTTGAAGGATTGGACTGCTCAGATTGACTTGGAATAAGAGATATTTAATGATTGATGAGTTAGTCATAAGAGGCGTCAAAGAGAGTGACGGAGGAATAGGTACAACATACTAGGAGGAAGGTTTTAGATCTAGTATTTTGACATGAACGCCGTATCTTTTGTAACGTGTTACACTTTTCATATTTAAGACAACTTGTGCAGTTCACGTGCTTTGCATGTCAATATTTTTTTTATCTAAAAGTTATATATAAACAATATTTATCATTAAAACTATATAATGTTTATATAAATTAAATTAAATAAATACTATTTATATAAATTAAATAGTATTTATCACTAAAGTAAATAAATAAAATTGTTATATTAATTTAATATATAATTTTATCGATTGTGAATGGAAAAGGATGAGAAAATTAATTCAATCAATTATATAATATAAAGATATGTTAATCTATATCGATCTATCAAAAAGCTTGTAATAAATTGGATTTTAGTCATTTATAATTTTTTGTTCTGCCATTTTACTTTTTACATTCTTAAAACACAATAGATCGGGAAGATTGTTCACCAACTATATTTCAATTAGAATTCTTGCAAAATTAAGTTCCTTTTTGTTTTCAACTTTTTGATATACAATCAATGATTTTCTTCTCAGACTCTCTATCTTGTTTAGTCCTATTAAATATTGTGAGAAATAAAGAATTTACCTTTACTTGAATGCATGATGAGAGAAATAAACTTAAATTAGTGAGAAAATACATATTGTTATGAATAATTAAAATATTAATATTCTTAGATGAACAATACATAACTTTACTTAAAAAAAGTATTTTATTATGAATGAAATATTAATAATCATAATGGAGACCACGTCACATACTTGAAGACATAGTCATACATGTTAGGAGAAATACTATTTGAACTTATGAAACAATGAATCATAGGAACTTTAAATCTCCTTTGGACATAGCATAAAGGAACCATTATAGAGTATCATAACGGGACACCTTGGAGTCATAAGGAGAACCTGAACATATGGGAGAGCACCTTTTAATCAATATAAACCATGTGAGCGGACCATGGAGTCCTAATTTTCCCCTACACCGAAAGAAAGGGGGAGACGACTTGCCAGGTGACCACCTAAGATGCCTAAGTGGATCTACTAAAACCTTGTTATTGAGAATCTCTACTATCGGTTGGTCTAGAAATCAACCTCTACTAACGGGTGATTTCTATCTTCTATGGTGACACGTAGTTATGGGGCAATGAAATTTTACTAATGGTCTCATGCGTCTGCTAACGGGAAGCTTCCGCATCCATCCCAAGGTTCACTTGGTGCTAAGTAAACTCACGAAATAATCATAAGTATGAATCATGAAATCATTAGTGGAGAGGCATTCTACTAACCCATCCCATAAGCCTTTTAAAATAATAGAGGGAAATTCTACTAACCTATCCCATAAACATTTAGAACATTAGTCATCATCACAAGTATAGCTTCTGCATCTTGGCTAAGCCTCTACTATCGGCTAACATCATTTCATATCCTTGTACTAATGGGTCATCATAGTCTCATGATCATAGCTAGGTGGGGACTCACATTTTTTTCCTCATTCATTCTTGACTCTAATGAGTCTGAACACAAATAACTATAGATAAAAGAATAGTCATGACATGTATAAACATGTATACCATAACATCATAAAAAGACCTTTCAATAATCCATAGCTTTCATATAACTTCAATGTGTTTCATAGCATGCTTAGCAAACCTCATTATTCATAACATCTAGGACATATAAAGAACGGAATTCGTGGTGTTGCATAAAATTTCATCAGTATTCTTATAAAGCCATAACATAAATGATGACTCTTAATACTTGGGACCTTTATGTTCTTATTTAGCATGGATTGGAACTCTCTTCTTTCATAAAACATCCTCTTTATATAGATTAGGTTCAAAATATGGAATTTGCATGCTTAAAGACTCATAAAGATAAAATTCATATATATCATGCATACATAGGATAAGATGTAATCATTTAGAATAATTCAAATCAACCCAACATGATCCTTGTAAAAACCTAACTAGAATATTCATGAATTTCAACTCAATATGTATCATAGGTCACAATATGATACTAATATGCTTCATATAATCAAGAATCATCACAAACTTCTTGACTAAATCAACTTCCTAAAACTTCACAACATGCATTAACTTTGACCTCAAAATAAAATAAGGAACTTGGCTTTGTGAAGGAAAAGACTTCACAAATCAAAATTACATACCTTAGCTGAAGACATGCGGAAGAAATCACGAATTTTGATGAAAAAATTCGAAACCCTAGCCTTGTATTCAATGGAGGACCTTAGGGTACTTGACAGGATTTAAGTTTGGGTAGAAAGGGATTATTTTTAAGAATAGGGGTTATTGGGGTTGTATGGAATTGATATAGGGCGTGTAGAGGCCAAAACGACGTAGCATTGTGTTTAGGGTGTGAGGAAAAGACACTTTTAAAATTGGCTAGACAGTTTCCACGAAAGCCCATTTACGGGCCATAAGTCAATCCATGGCCCATAGGGTGGGTCGTATAAACTGGTAGCTTGGCAGTGTTTCACTAAAATTGGCATAACATTTTGGTCCAAACTCCAAATGAGGTGAAAATCAATTGCGTTGGAAGGATAATTCAAAGAGTTTTCATTTGGTAGGTCGCCCAACATCTAATTCATTGTGTTCTAAGAGATATGATCATTTAAACTAGACACATATTCAAACTCGTGCTATAACTTAGACAATTGGAATCATTTGCACTCGACTTGATAGGAGAGGGGCTTGAAATTGCATGAGGGGTCATGAAGGGGCTAGATAAGGCTGTTAAAGGCTTAAGGGAATAGGAAAGGTTGAAAATGCCCTTAATAAATCCAACAATCTAAATCATAGGAGCCAATGTACGAGCCATACAAAAAAGCATAACCCGTGCTGTTGTTAGTAAGCAAGGATCCATAAATCATTACTTTTGGCCCCAAAATCATGAACCATCTTACGAGTAGTATATTGACATATGAGTCGTGGTTGGACTTGTAGAGTCCTTCCACACTTATCCATTTTCTTATCCTCTTGGTCCCTATCCATGAAGGGATTCTACGGGTCGTATAACACTTTACGAGCCATGCTGTTGGTTCGTAAATCACTTCTCTGAAACTCTAATTTCCTTTAAGTCAAGGCCCTCAATCTACGAACCTATCTACAAGCTATAACTCCTTGCACGGACCATGAGTTTCCCTCATACAATAACTCCAGGTCATTTCATAGGCTAATTTTCCTATACTCTTAGGCTCCTAAATTGGGGGTCGTTACATCGGTGCACTAGCAGATGAAGGTGCGGGCTCAGACTGAAACTTGCTACCATTTCCATTTCTCATTTCCATTTCTCATTTCCATTTCTTCTCTTCCTAACCTCGTGGCTAGATGTTTTAGCACTTTTATTTTTGATCTGCTCTCTATCTTGTTGCTTTTCCTCATTAGCTTGCTGCACATAGATCATCAACCTGCTTATGTCCATGTCCCTCACAAGCATAACTCTTTTTCCATCTTTCTTCAGCCATTTATTCAACCCATCAACATACAGACCCATCCTATTTCTCGTGTCTAAACCATCTCAGGAGCATAGCGAGACAGTTGCATGAACTCAAGATCATACTTTTTCACCATTATGGGGCTCTATTTCAAATTCAAGAACTCTCTTACTGTTGTTCCCCAGCACATGCAAGTGTACGTGGTCACGCAAGTGTACGTGGTCTCACAAGTAATATAGTGGCCTTAATTAAAGAGCCGGGTTGTCGAACCCAAGGGATTTGAATAAAATCAGCAACCAATCTCCGTTATCACGTTTATGGTGTTTTTGGTAAAAAGATTTGTGGAAATAAGTGAAGTAATTGTAAAGAACAAAATTCTTCTAAACTAATCCGAATTTTTCTGACAAAATATCAATTAACGGGCAATTCCAGGGTTGTAGTCTTTATGACTCCGTTTAGTCTTAACAATGTCTATCTATGTCTTGGTTCCTGATTACTAATCCACAGGGTTTAAATTACCTGAATAGGGTTACAGGCCTCTGCCGACCTATCGTTATTGACTGCCTAACTACATCATTGAGCGGGGATAGATAGACTAATAAAAATGCATTAACATTATCTTTTTGTATTATGAACTGAGCGAGGTGTAAGGGTAGTTGTCATAGGTCTCCCTTACACGAATCAACCTAGTTTCCTAGTCAAACAAGCTCCCTGTGTTACTGCGTTTTATCTACTCCAACATCTCTTGAATCTCGAGTGAACAATTAATGTACTCCCTAGTTGGCCAGACTTAGAAGTATAGATAAAAATAGTGTAAGAAGAATCAAAAGAACCCATTCATAGATATTTAAAGTTAAGAATACACATGTTTGTGGCTACAACCCTAGAATATGGATACATAGCCACTCATAGTCATGAAATACATCATGAATGATATGAAAAACATTAAAACCCACAGAATAAAGATTAAATTAACCAAAATACGCCGAGAGAAAGGTTCTTCGTCGTCTCTACTGAGTTTCTTGTGTAAAAATAGAGTGTAAACCTAAAGTCTATGATAGGATAATATTAAAAATCCCGTAACTCGACTTTTCGCATCTCGTCCTTAGGTCCGCGATCGAACCCCTTGTGTTTGCTAGGTTTTCGCTTAATTTGCTGATTGGGCACTTTTACACATCTTTCGCATAGGTCCCCGATGCGGACCTTGCACATTTTTTAGCTTCACGCCTTTTTTCTGCATTTTTGAACTTCCAGAACTTTGTCCTAAGTCCGCCATGTGGACTTTGGTCTTCTTGCTGCTTCTACTGACTTTTGTCTCTCGCATTCCGAGCTGTGTTCTTCTTCTGAATTCGTGTTTAACTCCAACTTTCCCAATTAAAGCAAAATCCTGCAAAAACACAACCAACCGATGCACTTGACCCTATGTTAGCAAAATAAGAGAAAAATAAACAAAAATACCTAAACTCTACGAAGTTACCCTCTAACTATCTCTATTTTATTGGTATTTTTGGCTAATTGGGCATATAAATATGACTAAGATCACCACCTCACACTTAGAGCTTTGTCCGTCCTCGGGCAAATCAATCCACATGCATGAGACTCCCTATTGTAATATGTACAACAAACATCATGCGACCAAACTCTTTGAATCATGGTTAACAACTTTCAGTGCCCTTGGCAGAATCTACTCGCTCCTAGAACTCATATATACATGCAGACTCATGCAAAATGTTCAACAGTTCGTCTAGTTACTGACCTTCGATGATCATGTGCCCTCACCAAGAAATAATTACCCATGCACACTACTACGAACCTAAACAAAAGATTAAAAATAGGTACATAAACAACTCTTTCTCTCCAAAAAGATGTCTCATGCTGCTCCTAGATTCCGTAAGCGTGCCCATAATGTGAAACTTAGAACTAGCTAAGATTTTCCTTAGAGGATCACGTTGGTCTTAGTTTGGTTGTAATGTAGGCTGCAGGCTGGTGGGATACTTTATGGATATAGATGACAAGGCTACATTCCCAAGTGCTCATAGCATACACTTCACTTCCTTTCTTTCCCCACTTTCATTCCTCCTTAACTCAACACCCTTTGATACCGCTTCACTGTATAATGCTCCAATTGTTGCAATTTACTTATATATAATCAACAGACAATACTAACTAAGAATAAGAAGACACCCTCTATATAAGAAAAAGAAAAATATTATTATAATTTTTTTCATTTTAGGGCTAAACCAGTGTGCATCTATGATGGATCCACGACGCGGAGGCAACAGGATTAGCAATAGATGACTGAGATATAGACTATTTATTTTTGGACCCAAAATAGTGTGCATCCGTGATGGATTCGCAATGCGGAGGCATCATGGATCAGCTCTGTTGGTCGAAATTAATACTTTTTTCAAGTTTTTAAATTAAGACTCTACTATTACTCAGCCTTCGGGTGTCCATTCAAGTTTTCTCTCCGCCCCCCTCCCCCCGAGTCATCATGTTAAAACTCTAGGGAATTAGGATCAAACACGGGTAATTGACCAAAGAAAAGGAATCGGCTTGAATGATGACTAATCAAAGAATAGGCTAAGGCTCGAAAGGGATAACTACGAATATTTTCATTAGGAGGATACTTGATCCTCTCCTCTAATTCCAACTCCTACTAAGTCCAATCTACATACTGGGCAAGTTCCAAAACCTATCACAATAGAGACTCACAATTTGCTTACTCGGTCTTGGTACACTTTCATCATGAGGTTATCACTAGAGTTCTATTGTGATATTCACATGAATTCAATTAATTAAGCATATATACAATTGTGACTTACAAGGATTAAGCATCTACTTCTAAACTAAGTTGAAATTTTACGCTCGATGCTCATTTGTAAAACTACCACACTCTAAATGTAACTCGATTCAATGAATGCCCTTAGGATGGTCGTCATCAATCCATCATAGGGGCCCCCATCACTCGATTTTGACAACTAATACTATTTGGACATACAAGCAACTACTACCAAATCATTGTATCAATAACATATAAAACATTTACACATCCATGCACAATATAGCTAATAGTTACTAATTACAGATCCAAAATAAAATAAAATGTCACGCCCTGGGAGGATACCCTAGATATAACCGGTGCCAAGAGACTATTTCTAGTCACTAAGCGAACCACTTGGCCTCATCACATTCATTTATCTAAGCATTCTACTATTAGCAGAAGACACAAAGGATTAAAAAAGACACATCATCATCAATTCTCACACACACATATATATATATATATATATATATTATAAAAAGAGTCTAGTAGGAAGAACTAGCTCATAGTCTTACATCCACAATTAACTCTACTCTATGAAGCCTATATCACTATCAAGTGGTGCCAATGATAGGCCCATGACTACCTCAATCAAAATAAAGCTTGTCACTCTAACTCTAGGCAAGATGAAAATAAACATAAGGGATTCCTCCGAAGTAAGGGAGGCTCACCAAATCAGCTAAACGTCTCCAATCCTCAACGGTGCGCCTGTTGACCATCTCTAAGTCTTGTATCTACATTATGAAATGATGCAGTCCCAGAGGGGGACTGTCAATATGTGGAATGTACTGTTATGTAAAATAGCTTGAGTTAAACTGGAAATAGGTAGAATAATATAACAATAACAATCAACTCAATATAGAGAGCAATCAACATGCCAAATGTCTATCTAAAGAGAGAATAAAGAATAGACAAATGACTTACCACATCCCTCACCCTATACCATTACCTCAACATCAAAGTACTATCAAGAGGAAATCTTAAATGGGAGTTTCTATAACCGATAATCATCCCCTATGAGCCAAAAGTGATACAACGAAGAGATGTCGTTGCCACATCAATCCAGTACCTTACCGGGGTAATGGACGAGTCTGTCGGGGATCCTAAAGAAGTCTGTCAAGTCCTCTGTGGGACAAAGGAAACATCCGCTTTCACTGTCCAATCCTCTCCTTCATTAGCCACATCGTTAATGAGTTTGAGTGAGACTCACTCTTACCTATGTCGATACTAATACTCCTCTCGTAACTCTAGAAAGCTCATCGTCTGTCAAGGCCGGACTGTTACACAGCCAACCCCCCTCTCAAGTGGGGTCATTATCTCATCTATCATTTTATCAACTTAAAGAGTAGAACTATTCTTCAAGCTAAGGTTCAATCCTCGTTTAATCTAATTAACACTAATTCCATCTACTTCAGTCATCAATACACTTATCTTAGGACTTAGAACCATCATTATGGAACAACTGAATGGGCAAAACGTTAAAGGCTATTTATGGAGACTCAAGAGACTATCAAGTTCTATAAATCTAACATCATTCTCACATCTCAATCTCAATCACAATCACATTTTCACTTAAGGCTCTAGACTTTATCCTACCTTCTTTCATGCAATCTTTAAGAAATAATAAATAGGTTTTATGCAATAATTCAGGTAAAATTTTCAATGCAAGAAAACAAGTTTATGATGATCATCTACATGTGAAAATACATGAAAATAATATAATTTTCAAGAAAATATTCGAGAAATCATGCATATAGACTCAAGAAACCTTCAATTCACTATCTAGATGACCTATGAAGCACATGGGAGAACAACCTCATGTTTTCGTTTAGCCTTACATACCTGAGATGAAGATTGTATGAATCTTCAACAAGAATTAGACTTGAACTTTCAATCCCCAAGGCTTTCTTGTCTCCTCTCTTAGAACTTCTTTGCGTAAAAGTTTAAGAAGAATGAGTTTTTGAAACCCTTAATCGACCTAAAATGACTTTAAAAACACGTTTTAGGACTTAGATAGGAAAGGAAATAACCAAAAGGCCCTTCCCGAATTAAAAGAAAAAATATCACTTCGGAATAGCCAATCCGTGGCATGGACTGGGCGCGCACATATGTAATTTTTGATTGAAAATTTTAAAACATACGGAAAAACTGTTCACTAGGAAATTACACATAAATCGCATTCAACAAATGCATTTTATGTGTAATTTTTGTGAATTGTAATTCCCGTTGAAACTTCTAATAAAAAAATAAGTGCATCTCAGCGCCCCTTCAGCGTCGCTGCCTGGACACAGAAACCTCACTGTTTTGGCTCACTTAAGAAAAATTAATTTGCATTTTTTCACGTTAAAGTTGGGTCGAGACCATTTTCTAACTCAATTTTCCTTGCTGATCACAAATCCGGTCTTAGATTTTTCATCGGAGCTTTGGAAGACGCGCTGCGCGAAGGATACATTTTAGGGGCGTTTTGGTAAACTATACAGGGTGTTATATCATCTCCCCCTTGGGATCATTCGTCCTCAAATGATGAGTAAAGATAGAAACAGGCATGAGTAGACTCAGAACTCATCTTACTCCTCATTCGGAACCTCTCGAACTCTCGTCTATCCGTCACTTTCTACATCTCTATCTTAGACTTGGGAATGAGATTGAATTAGTACCTCAACTCAAGAAAAGAACTTCAATAGTATCAAGGATAGGATATTTAGCCTCAACATCATCATCTTTCGACACGAATAGGCTCAAAATCCCCTCAACATGCACATCTATCCATCGATCTCTCGGTTTTATCTCAATCGACAATCAACTCTACTCGGAACCGAGGAAAGGCAAGCGACTCAAGAGAAGGCAATTGATTTAGTTAGAAGTAAAGAAATTTCCTCCAACATTATTATCGTTTGTCATGAATAACAATCAAGAATCATTTCCATACACAATCAATCAATCTTGGTAGTCACAAGTCACTCCGAATAGACAATTGATTCAGATCAAGAGTAAAGATACTCTCTTAGAATTTTCCACCATCAAGCACGAATGAAATGTCACAACTCAGTCAATTCAAAACGTGTGAGCACCTCAACAATCAAGATTTTCAACTCGGGAAGAAAGCCAACATCTCTAATGGGGAATGGGAACCATCGATACATAAGGCTCTATATACAACTCTTCAGCTTTTAGGCTCAACACCTCGTCTCAATGGTACTCCCTTCTTGTAGCACTCTACCCTATCAATATTAAGCTTATAGTTCTTACTCCAACTTCTATCTCTCCACCTTCTCCTCTTCCATTCAAACCTACTTCTAAGCCTCGAGGTGTTATTCACAAGACGATCACATACCTACAATGCTAATCTTCAACACTCAACTCTAAACTTCAGCGGGGCTTACCTTAAAAGATCACTAGTCCTCTTCAATACCTCACTACTCTTCCTCAAACCCTTATTATGAAGTCTTTACTATATTATCATCAATATTTGCATGATAATGACCTAGAATCCAAGCCTTGACTCTAATCACTTCAACTATACCTTGGAATTTTCAAGCCTACTTAGCACTTCTACCTCCACCATTCAATGAACTCTCACTCACGGTCATACCAACATACTCTCACCTATCTACGGTTCATCATAATGTTTTACCTCTCTCTTCCTTCCTATCTCTATCCCCTCATGACACAAGTTTAGCACCAATACTATAATAAGGATACACTCACTCCTCCTCATCTACCCTCATCCTTAATCCACTACTCTCAGCATCACAATTTGAACTTGGAGGAACTCATTACTCCTCCTTTTTGCAAAATCTTAGTCTCGACTGAATCGTGCTAATGTTAATGATCTTTCATTCCAAGCTCTTTGAGTAATCCAGCTTTCCAGCCTTGATAGAGACATTCGTGATAGTAGAGGGGTGAAGATTGATGAGAGGGAGTGAGAGTTCTTGATGATGATGTCATCTTACATATGCACTGACCTTCGGCTTGTTATGCCATGATTGATGGTAGGATGTAGAGTATCAAGTTTCAGAGGTATGATCTTGCTTATGTAGAGATAGTAGTATTTTATCTGAGAACTTTCTTAGATTACAATCTCTCTTATCTATCAAGTCTCATCCTGTGTTAATAGAACTATACGTAGCGAAAACTCGAGTCTGAGCTCCTTCAACATAGGGCTAGAAACTCTTGGATTCTTGGGGTAAGATCAGGATTAGTGAATGAACTCATCGTTCCTCATCCTCAAAACTCAGTATGATTGGGAAGTAACATGATGTGCCCGGGACTAGGCCATAGGTCGGCAGTCATACACCAGAAGGGAAATGGAATGTTACCTCCATTGAAGTATAACTACTATATTAGATGGAATGGAATTAGCATCTCATCTTGATCAGCCTATCATAATTCACAAACTCAAGATCTACAGTTGACTTCTCACATCGTCATCTCCCTCTTAGCTCTAAAGGTCCTCTCTCTAACTTCGTGAATCAGTTTCCTCTACTAGGCTATAAGTATACACCTACACATGGTCACAGAATCACTATCCCCACGAGTATGCATCTTAAACCCTTCTATTATTCTATAGTCACATACGTATAACTAACTACTCAGACTCCTTTCAACAATATCACTCTTAGCTTCCTCATGTCTCTGTGGAACCCTTTGTCTCTCCATTTGCTGTTCTTAACAACGTGCATAATCACTTCCCACACCTCTCACAATCTAACCTCTTCTTTGCCCACTAACGCTCGACTTCTGTACTCTCCTATAATCACCATTCATATAAGACTTAGACTATTAAGGAAAACTCCTCATCACCTATCCACCAACCCCAATCAACTTAGTTGCTCAGGATGACACCGAATGACTACGTCAACTCACTTCCCATTGGACTCAAGGATATTGTCTAGACTCTCATAGCAACCATAATATTTTTTAGGGCCTCACACATCTTTACACAATCACGAATACCTATCGCAAGTATCTTTTTACCTATTGAGCTATCCTCGTTTCACTAATCTCACCCAAAGGGCGCTTGTACCCTACCCTAACATCCCTCTCCTTACAATTTAGCATCCTCATATACTAGGACAAGTCTCTTAGAGAAAAATCTCCAACTAAGACTACCACTCTCATGATAATATCTACTCTTTCATACTACTCCTCAAACTCAAACTTAGGGTCTATTATTAACATGTGCATCTACCATACACCTCCATAATTCTAGCTTACAACCTCAAGATAAATGTTTAGGGAACGTAATCTTACTAAAACCTCATAGCGAGGAATTTAATCATCAAATCCCCTCTTTGCAACTCGTGTGTCATGTACTACTCACCCCTTCACTATACCTCCTCATCTAGCTAAGCTTATAGCTCCATGGATCTCATGAAATCTCCCATACAATCACAAGCCTAACTTAGGTCTATCCCATCACACTAAAAGCACTCTTTCCCTCTATTCAAGATCTACGCTTCACCTTCAATAGATTACAGACAAATGACTCACCATATCCCTCACCCTATACCATTACCTCAGCATCAGAGTACTATCAAGAGGGAATCCTAAATGGGAGTTTCTATAACCGACAATCACCCCCTATGAGCTAGAAGTGATACAACGAAGAGATGTTATTGCCATGTCCGTCCAGTACCTTTCCGAGGTAAAGGATGAGACTATTGAGGATCCTAAAGAAGTCTGTCAAGTCCTCTGTAGGATAAAGGAAACATCCGCTTTCATGGTCCAATCCTCTCTTATGCTGGCCACGAAGTTAATGAGTTCGAGTAGGACTCACTCTTACCAATTTCGGTACTAATACTCCTCTCATGACTCCAGAAAGCTCACAGCCTGTCAAGGCCGGACTGTTACACAGCCATCTCCCCCTCTTAAGCGAGGTCATCATCTCATCTATCATTCTATCAACTCAAAAAGTAGAACTATTCTTCAAGCTAAGGTTCAATCCTCGTTTAATCCAATTAACACTAATTCCATCAACTTCAGTCATCAATACACTCATCTCAAGACTTAGAACTATTATTAGGGAACAATTGAATAGGCAAAACATTAGAGTTTATTTATGGAGACTCTAGAGACTATCAAGTTCTATAAATCTAGCATCATTCTCACGTCTCAATCTCAATCACAATCACAATCACAATCACATTCTCACTCAAGGATCTAGACTTAATCCTACCTTCTTTGATGCAATATTTAAGAATAATAAATAAAGTTTATACAATAATTCAGGTAAAACATTTAATTCAAGAAAACAAGTTTATGATGATCATCAACACATGAAAATACATTCAAATAATATAATTTTCAAGAAAATATTCAAGAAATCATGCATATAGACTCAAGAAACCTTCAATTCACCATCTAGATGACCTATAAAGCACATGAGAGAGCAACTTCATATTTTCGTTTAGCCTTACATACATGGGATGAAGATTGTATGAATCTTCATCAAGAATTGGAAGACGCGTTGCCCGCACGGTACATTTTAGGTGCGTTTTGGCAAATTACATGGGGTGTTACGTAAAAGATGTCCAAACATAAAGAATAAACTTCACAAAGCTAGGAAATAAAAATAGCCTTAATACATGCCAATAGTTATTAAATGAACTATATTAATAGAAATAGTCTTAATACATGCCAAGAGTTATGAAATGAACCATATTCACAGATTAATCCCCACCCAACACTTAAACTTAGCACTGCCCTTAATGCTAACCATACGAAAGCTATGAGGCAGAATCATGGTGCTCATCCTCGAGCCTTGATAGAATTGGCTCACCCCCTACGTAGACCGGTAGCTTGTTAGCTATCTCCTCATCCTCGGATTCAGACTCATCATACACGTACCTCGGGTCCATAGGTACATCATCCTCCATTGGTTCGATGAACCTCGATCCTATGCCCAAAACTGATTTAGCGTGGGCATTGAGTGGGTATCCAACCTCAACATCTTGAAGCTCTTGACGTGTAGAGGGGCGACTGTCAGTCTGGTGTCTCAGCATCTCGAGCCCATACATGTGAGCCATAATCAGTACATCCCTATATACTCTCTCAGCAGCGGTGAGCACCAAGCTTAAAGACACATCAGGGCCCTTGATGTGAGTGGAAACATATGGGTCCCTAAATAACAGGGCAGTAATCGACCTCTTCTTCCGGCATACCTGTCATACGATAAATTGAGTAATAAGGCCCCGAATGCATACCTGTGGCCCTTGTGGGTCTTCCCCTTCCTCATAGCTAGCCTTAAAATGGCACCATAGTTCAACGCCATCCCTTTCATGAGTGCATTTGTGAGACACACTCGATCTCTCATCACGATAGTAAAATGATGCCCCAGGAAGAATGAGCGAGTCACCAGCTTGGTCTAGACCCTGGCCTTCTTTGTCATGTGCGAAAATGGGAAGGAAAGATGATAGCCGCTCTTTTCATGTCAGACCTACTTAGCTGTGGAGGTCGGCCCAACAATGGTGTGTCTAATTTCCCAGTATGGTGGGCGAAGGGATAGCTCATTGAAGACACCTATGATGACATCTTTGGGGGTGCCAAGGACCCTCTAAATAGCAAGAGGAAAGAAATTTACCTCCAATTCATGGATGATCATGGACTGAGACCTTGAATCCTTGCTCTTGTTGGCATAAAATTCCCACACCAATCTTAGATTACAGGACTGGGGTTATTGAAACAAGAAGCCCAACCATAGCTCCATGCACGTGGTCAAGATTTGGGGTTACTCGTTCCTCAATGAGTCAGCATAAATACGAATGTTCGGGTAGTACTTCATCTCATCATTTTTTTTCATAGCCTTCGCCCCAGATCGGACTTGTTGGCCCCTTCCCAAGCCTGCTTCCTCGTGTTGGAAGCCCCTGCTCTACTAGATTGACTAGCTGGGCGTGGACATGAATACATGATACTTGTAACAAAACAAGTCCATAATCAATACGTAATCAACTATGTCCACAACCCCACACTTAAGCTTAAGCCCGTATGGCGAATGTACTCAGACTTCCCCAAGTCATACGAGCTATAACTTAACATGTCACACAACCATCCCCCTGTTTGAAGGCATCACAATCAACCCAACACTCATAATCACTAGTTTCGACGTTCACTGATTTAGCCCCATATGCTCAATGCATTTCTCGCATAAAAGAACCCCCCCTCCCCCCCGGAAAAAAAAATCATATACTCAACCCCACACTTATAATTTTTCGAATTTCACATAGCATAGCACATTAAGAACCATACATCAATTTAGGCACACAACAATACCAAGATAATAAGATTTCCCCCTTTTTCCTAATTTCTAACACAATCTCAGTCTAGCGTTTACACCCCCAACAATTAATCACAACAATCACTCCCAAGAACAAATTAACCCAAGAATAATCATCCCCAACAAGTATTAATGAAGAATAATCAATAAACAAAGCAACCCACTTTAAATTCACCCTAAAACCATGATAGATGTCATTCCTTGAAGTGGTATACCAAGTAAAAGTGAAGTGGAAGAACATACCTTGTGGGGATAAAGCACTCTATGGAAAGAAGATCTTGACAACTTGGATGTGCAACACGGATTGATTTGAAAAGTGAGTGAAAGAGGAAAGAAGATTGAGAGAAAAATGGAGAAGAGGGGTTTTGGTGTCGGGGGGAATGTGTAAAAAGGGACAAAAAAATGGGTGGGGGTATTTAAGGGGAGTGGGTCCACGTCAGGATACGACGATTTTAACGCATATCCGCATTACCTCCGCATCGCAGAGAGAACGCGGATTTACACTTGTAAATTTGTGATATCTAATGTTTGGGACAGTGAGCATACGCGATGCATCCACGTCATAGTGCAGTCGCGAATGCTCACTATTTTGAGCTTTATAAGAACAATTCTTTTCGCTCCTAACTCCGTAAAATCTCCCAAACACCTGAACATGCTTCAAAATACTAAAATAATAGAATTAGGCCAAAAAATACCAATAGATCATTAGGAAATGAGGATAGAGAATTTTGCACAAAAATGTACAAGGTCCATGACGCGGAGGCATCGTAGAACTATACTTGTGCAAAATTTTCCCACTTTTTAGTAAGGGATCCAATTATTTTTTAAAATTAAAATATAATAAAGAAAAACTCAACTACTGTTACCTCACCACGGGTTGCCTCCCGTGCGGTGCCTGATTCACTATCACAGCACGATGCACTATCAACTCATTCATCATTGGCCAACTCAATGACCTCTTCAACTTGATTCGTGTCCTCACCATAGTAGTGTTTGACACATTGACCATTTATTAAAAAAGTTTGGTTAATGGTCACGTCTTTCAACTCCACAGCTTCATGGGGTGTGATCGTTACCACCATGAATGGTCCACTCCATTTGGATCTCAAATTTCCTGGAAATAATTTCAGACGAGAGTTAAAGAGCAATACTTGTTATCCAGTCTCGAAGTTCCACTTAATTATGTGTCGATCGTGCCATTTTTTAATCCGCTTCTTGTAGATCTTAGCATTTTCATAGGCTTAGAACCGGAACTCGTCCAACTCCTCTAGGTGCTCTAATCTCTTCCTTCCGGCGAGCTCAGGGTCAAGATTTAGCCTCTTTATCGCCCAGTAAGCTTGATGCTCTAGCTTGACTGGTAAGTGTCAAGCCTTACCGTACATCAGTCGATAAGGGGAGGTGGCTATTGGGGTTTTGTATGCAATCCGGTATGCCCACAAAGCTTCATCAAGCTTAATTTCCCAATCTTTCCGAGTGGCATTCACTGTCTTCTGCAATATCTCCTTGACCTCCCGATTTAACACCTCCACTTGTCCTTTCATTTGCGGGAGGTACGCTGTAGCCACTTTGTGCCTGATCCTATACTTCTCCAGCAGATTCTTCACAGTTTAGTTGAGGAAGTGGGTACCTCCATCACTGATAATGGCTCTTAGAGTATCAAACCGAGTGAAGATGTTCATTTTTAGGAACTTGCTAACCACCTTAGCATCATTCATTGGGAGGGCTGCTGCTTCTACCCATTTAGATACATAGTCAACAACTACCAAGATATAGTGACATCCGAATGACGACGAAAATGGCCCCGTGAAGTCTATGTGCCAAACATCAAAGATCTCTACCTCTAGAATATTATTTAGGGGCATCTCATGCCTCCGAGATATGGTGCTCACCTTTTGGCAAGCATCACAGGCTCTAGAGAACTGAATAGCATCTTTGAAAAATGTCGGCCAAAAGAACCCTGATTGCTATACTTTTTGTGCTATCTTTCACCACCATGATGACCCCAATACGGAGTGGCATGACATCTCTCTAGAATCTTTTTCATCTCTGCCTTTGGAAAAATCACCTCACTATGCGGTCGACCTCTTGTTTGAAATGGTAAGGCTCATCCCAGATATACGCCTTCACATCATGAGCCAACCTCTTTTTTTGCTGGTATGTAGCATCAAGGGGGAAACCACCACTTACCAAATAGTTCACTATATCCGCGTACCATGGTAGTAGTTCTACCTCAATTGCTAGCAGCTGCTCATTAGGGAACTCTTCTTTGATCTACAATTGCTCACCTATGCGAGCATACATTTTTCGATGGGATAAGTGATCAACGACTTGGTTCTCACTCCCCCTACGATCTTTGACCTTGATATCAAACTCTTGAAGAAATAAGATCCATCTGATCAATCGCAGCTTGACATCTTTCTTGTTGAATAAGTATTTCACGGTCGCGTGGTCTGTGAATACCACAACTTTGGCTCCCTCTAGATATGTCTGAACTTGTCAAATGCATACACTAATGCCGGCATCTCCTTCTCAGTAACTTTGTAAATACCTTGTGCTACATCTAGAGTCTTGCTGGTATAGTATATTGAATGTAAAACTCTATCTTTGTGCTGCCCCAGTACCGCACCAACTGCTGTATCACTGGCATCACATATCAGCTCAAATGGGAGCTCCCCGTCGGGTGCTAACAAGATAGGAGCCTCCACTAACTTCTTTTTCAACAATTCAAATACCTGCAAACAAGAATCATCAAAGTGAAATGGTACCCCTTTCTCCAATAAGGTGCAGAGCGGCTTTGCAATCTTTAAGAAGTCCTTAATGAATCGACGACAGAACCCCACATGTCCCAGAAAACTCCAAACCCCTTTAACTGAAACTAGTGGGGGAAACTTATCAATAACTTCAATCTTTGCTCTGTCTATCGCCAACCCCTTCTTGGATACTTTGTAGCCTAAGACTATCCCCTCCTTAACTAGGAAGTGACATTTCTCCCACTCAATAACGAGGTCAATCTCCTTGCACCTTGCTAGTACTTTGTCCAAATTCTGTAAGCAACTCTTAAAAGATTTACTGAAGACAGAGAAGTCATCCATGAACACCTGCACAAAGTCCTCTACCATGTTGTGGAATATGTCCATCATACATCTCTGGAAAGTGGCTAGTGCATTGCACAAACCAAAGGGCATGCATTTGAATGCATATATCCTATATGGACATGTGAAGGTTGTCTTTTCCTGGTCCTCGGGAGCAATGGTTATCTGGTTGTACCCCAAGTACCCATCCAGGAAGCCATAGTATTCCTTATCAGCAAGTCTATCCAACATATGATCAATAAAAGGCACCGGATAGTGGTCTTTTCTGGTAGCATCATTCAATCTTCTATAATCCATGCAGATACACCACCCCGTCACCGTTCTAGTTGGGAGCAACTTATTTTTTTCATTGGT
Source organism: Solanum clarkiae (assembly GCA_011800125.2). Lineage (NCBI taxonomy): Eukaryota > Viridiplantae > Streptophyta > Magnoliopsida > Solanales > Solanaceae > Solanum > Solanum clarkiae. The sequence continues at coordinate 27,502 of JAABOM020061984.1, forward strand.
GAAAACCATCATCCCGCTTTTCCCAGGACACATTGTAAAGAGCTCAACCATTCGCTATCTAAGATGGGGTAGATGATCCCTACATCCAACCACTTGGTGATTTCCTTCTTTACTACTTCCGTCATGATTGGATTTAGCATTCTCCACGGTTGGGCCACGGGCTTGTGAACCTCCTCCATAGAGATACTGTGCATGTATAGGGCTGGCCTGACGCTATTGATATCTGACGTGTGCCAATCCATTTCTCTCTTTCTTTTCTTCAGGACCGCCATGACAACATCTACTTGGGATGCAGTTAATAAAGCATACAAGACTACAGGTATTATATTATTTTCATCAATGAATTCATACCTGAGATATGATGGTAACTGCTTCAACTCTATCTGAGGAGCCTTTCCAGAATACTCACATTGTGAGTATTTAACACACTCTCGATTTCTCGAGTCTCAACATCATCCACTAGCCTTTGATTCAACACCACCCTGGCTAGCGTATCTATAATCTCAACTTAGCTCACAGCAACTGCAGTGTCTATCACTGTGATGGCTGCCAGATCTTCATACACAGCCGGTGGCTTCATAGCTTTGTACACGTCGAATACTTCCACTTTATCATGAGCCCTCATGGTGATCCTCCCCGCTACAACATCAATCAACACCCCTCCTTTAGCCAGGAAAGGCCACCCAAGTATAAATTGGACCTCAGGGTTTGGTTCAAAATCCAGGATGACAAAGTCCACGGGGAAGATGAGACATCCCACTTGGATTAAGACATCCTCAATAACATCATCTGGTCTCGCCACAGATCAGTCTGCTAGTTATAACACAATGATGGTAGGCTTCGGCCTTCCAAGCCCCAACTTTAGGAACAAAGAGCTGGGCATGAGATTGATGCTTTCTCCTTAATTACATAAGTCCCTCGCATTCAAACAACTCCTGATGGTTACTTCCATAGTAAAGCTCCCTGGATCTTGTAACTTCGTTGGCAAGTGTGGTCTATTGAGAATTTCAGAGCTGCAAACCTCTGTAAGTGCCACAATATCATATTCATCCCGCTTGGTCTTGTTTGCAACAATGTCCTTGACATACTTGGTGTACTTTGGGATTCCCTGCAAAACATCAATCAAGGGTAGGTTAATTTGTACTTGTTTTAGCAGCCCAATGAACTTCTGGAAGCAATCATCCTCCTTCTTCTTTTTCAACTTCTATGGGAATGGAGGAGGAGATTTTGGCAATGGAGTTGCCTTATCAGTGCTAAGGTTGGGATTGCTAGCCTCATTGTTCTGTGTAGCATTCTGGTCATCCCCATTCTTCTTCTTAGGGACCAACTCAGTCAAGGGCCTTCCAATCTTGGTGCTGACTGCATTTGCTTGCTTCAGGTTGGGATCAGTGTTATCTGGTAGGCCCCTTAGGCCTGGAATTTATTGAGCTGGCCAATTATTGCAACTGTTTTCTCAATTTCTGGAGATCCTTCTTATTCCTTCAAATCTCATCTTCCTGCCTATTCTAGTTCGCCAAAATTTATCTCAACATCTCACTACTAGTCATAGTGTTTGGATTGGCCTGTCTTGTAGGCTGCTATACCAGTTGATTCTGCTGATAACCATTACCACCATGTGGTCTCTGCTGAGGTGGCTCATGATTTGCTGATTTCCCTATTAAGAGATTTTGTGTAGTTCCTCCAATTTGGGTTATATGTGTTCTCGAATCCTTAATGCCCTCCTTGATTAGCATTGTCCATAAAGTTTATTGCTTCTGGATTAGCTCCGCAGTATTTCGTAGTGTGGTCGCCTCCCCACAAATATCATACCAACCTATTTGTTACTGTTATACCCTATTGATGGGGGCTGGCTGCTGACCTACCACCAATAGTGCTTGCTGCTTCAGACCCAAAGCTAAGTTATTAAAGTTTGTGGTCATTATGTTTTGCATACCTCCATTTGAGCCTGCAGGCTTGTTATTGCATCAATCTTTAACACTCCAGCCTGCATTTCAACTGTCGGTCGGCTTGATCATCTATTCCATTTTGGGTTTCCTCGAGCAATTCTGTTGAGAAGAGCATACAATTCATTGTATGTTTTCTACAATGCTAGTCCTTCTGTACCTGAATCAAGGAGAATCTTGGTATTGGGTTCCAACCCTTCATTGAAGGTATGGACCAGTACCTCGTTAGCCTGACAATGGTGTGAAAAATTGATTAATAGAGTTTTAAACCTATCCTACGCTTGATACAAATTCTCCCCAGACCTCTGCTTGAAGCTCAGGATCTCACTTCTGAGTTTCACTGTCTTGCCCAATGAGAAGAATCGGCTGAGAAACTTATGGCCAAATCATCCTAAGATACAATAGAGTTTGGTGGCTCAATTTTCAACTACCTTCGGGTTTCCCCTAACAGTGAGAAGGGGAATAGGGTCATCCGCACATAGTCACTGTTCACTTTCATAGGAATGAAGGTATAATCAATCTCAAGAAATTATGAAGATGGACCTGTAGATTTTCATGTGGTAGCCAATGAACTATCTAGTAAAGTGTAGTAGCTGGACCATGTTTTGTTTCAATCCTCACCGACCACTAGGCTCAGGTTTCACAAAGTAGCTTGTAGCATTAGTAGTTCTCGAGATTGCCACATCATTCACTGGCCTCGATGCCGTTGGTACGGTTACAGGTGCTGGCAGTGCAGGTGCATTGTTGCCCACCATGTCTTCTCCAATTGGATCAACTTCTTCCTTATTATCCTTTTGATCCTCCTGTTTGATAAATTCAATCGGCAACATTTGGAACAAAACCTCTGCTCTCTTCTTTGATTGACGAAAACAGGAGTCCTGATCTTCCAGCTTATCGATCAATTACCTGCAACACAACACCGCTAAGGTCAAATGTAGCGAACATCATAGAATAAGACAACTAAGATAATAATCCAAATCGTTTTAAATCCTCCGTAACATCACCAAAAACTTGTTGCTCCCCAGCACATGCAAGTGTACGTGGTCTCACAAGTAATATAGTGTCCCTAATTAAAGAGCCGGGTTGTTGAACCCAAGGGATTTGAATAAAATCAGCAACCAATATCAGTTATCACGTTTATGGCGCTTTTGGTAAAATGATTTATGGAAATAAGTGAAATAATTATAAAGAACAAATTTCTTCTAAACTAATCTGTATTTTTCTTACAAGACATCAATTAACGAGCAATTCCAGGGTTGTAGCCTTTACGACTCCATTTAGTCTTAACAATGTCTATCTATGTTTGGGTTCCTAATTACTGATTCACAGGGTTTAAATTTCCTGAACAATGTTGCACGCCTCTGCCGGCCTACTGTTATTGACTGTCTAACTACATCGTTGAGCTGGGATAGACAAACCAATAAAAATGCATTAAAGTTATCTTCCCGTATTATGAACCGAGCAAGGTGTAATGTAGTTGTCACAGGTCTCTCTTACATAAATTAACCTAGTTTCCTAGTTGAACAAGCTCTTTATATTACCGCATTCTGTCCACTCCAACATCTCTCGAATCCACAGTGAACAACTAATGTACTCCCTAGTTGGCTAGACTCAGAAGTATAGATAAAAATAGCATAGGAATAATAAAAAAAACCCATTCATAGATGTTTAAAGTTAGAACTACACAGTGTTTATGGCTACCACCCTAAAATATGAAGACTTAGCCACTCATAGTCATGAAACACAACATGAATGATATGGAAAACATTAAAAGCCATAGAATAAAGATTACACTAACCAAAATATGTTGAGAGAAAGGTTCTCTGTCGTCTCTACTGAGTTTTTTGCATAAAAATAGAATGTAAACCTAAAGTTTATAATAGAATAGTATTAAAAATCCTGTAACTCAACTTTTTTGCATCTCGTCCTCAGGTACGCAACGTAGACCCCTGCTATTTAGTAGGTTTTTGCTTAATTTGCTATCGGTGCACTTTTACACCTTTTTGTACAGGTCCGATGCAGACTTGCACATTTTTCAGCTTCATGCCTTTTTCTACATTTTCAGCTTCCACAACTTTATCCCAAGTCTGCCACATAGACGTTGGTCTCCTTGCTGCATCTACTGACTTTCATCGTTCGCATTCCAAGCTGTGTTCTTCCTCCGGATCCAGGTTTAACTATGGACTTTTTTTAATTAAAGCAAAATCCTGCAAAAAGACAACCAACTGATGCACTTGGCCCTATGTTAGCAAAATAAGAAAAAAATAACTAAAACACCTAGACTCTATAAATTTACCCCCCAACTTGTCTTTATTTATGGGTATTTTTTCTAACTAGGCATATAAATATCCGTAAGATCACTTACCTTACCTCTTTGAACTCTCTTGGGAGGAAACACTCCAAGAAAGCTTCCTCAAACTACTTATGTCAATACTGGCGCATCCTCTCCTCTACCTTTCTTCCACTGGTCAAACCACAGTTTGACAACACTTTTGAGCTAGTAGGCAGCCAACTCAACCCTACCATCACCTGAAACACTTTCTATAACTAATCAATGTAGTTCTTGGGATCCTTATTGGGTATAGGATGTCTAAACTCAGTCGGATTCATCCTCAAGAACTCCCGAACCTTGGATGTTTCTAGAGCATCCTATCTGCCTGTCATCTGTCTAGCAACTAATGTTGTCACAACCTGGGCCAAAATCTAGATAGCCTAGTGAAGCTCAACATTTGAAATGTCATCCTATGATGGTTTTTTAGGGATGGTTGGGCCTATGGGTTCATCCTAATTCTTGGGCTTAGGATGGTTAGCAATCTATCTATTCGGACACCCTCTTCCTCTTGAAGCTCTTCTTGGAGGCATGATCATAATTTTGCAAATGCGTAGCGCATGAATTAGAAGAGAGCTTTCATAGAGTTCAACTCTATCGCACAAATTAGAATATAAAGAAGTATAACCATTCCTAATGTCCCATAACCTCCTGCTTATAGAATGTGGTGCATAATACACCCATAAACAACACTCTACTATATATGACTTCATAGACTCCCTAGGAAACTTGAACTTTTGACACCAAATTTGTCACGCCTTGATAGGGTACCCTAGACGTGACCAACATTCAGAGACTATTGCTAGTCCCCAAGCGAATCACATAGCCTTATCACAGTCATTTAGTCATAAATTAATATGGACTAGGGAAAAACTTAAGATAAATAATGAGGTAGACAATCTTATTTAAACATAGTCAAAACAAATCAACAAGACTAGTGTGAAAGAAACTAGTCAAATGACATCTAAATTGTCCATCCCAAATCTAGTCAATGAAGCCTCTATCTAAACCATCTAGATGGTACTATGATAGTCCATAGCTACCTCAATCAAAATAAAATAAAGTGCTAAACTCAAGGTAGATGAAGGTATAAATATGCATCCTCTGGAAGCAGGAGAGGACTCACCAAATCAACTGACTGCAACAAATCCTCAATGGTTTGCCTCTTGATGATCTCTAATACATGTATATGCATTATTAAAGATGCAAGTCCAAATGGACGTCGGTACGTAGAATGTATGAGTATGTAAAATGGCTGAATAAAATATATGTACAGAATAATAATCAACGCAAAAAAATTTGAAAAAATGTCAAATATCTATCTAAAGAAGAATAAAGAGTAGATAATGACTAATCAGTATAGATCCAATCCAATCAAATCAGAGTACTATCAGTATATAACCTATCTGGGGGTTTCTTTTATCCTATAACAATCACTTATGAGCCAGTGATCATATAATAATTTCATTGATATTGCTACAACCATTCAATACTTACCAGGATAAAGAACGAATCGACCCATAATGGATCCAATCAATCAAGTCCTCAATTCTTTCAGCAACCTATCAAGAGGAAACCTTGGACTTAACTATTTCAATCCTCTCCTATGTTTGGCAACTTGAGTTTGAGTTATACTTATTCTTACTCAATTCGGAGCTCGATATTCCTTCTCAGACTCAATGCTCATAAAACAATTCATTCCAATCAACAAATTAGTGAATCTCTTAATGGACTCTTTCAACTCATCCATTCTATCAAATCAATCTTTCAATAACTCAACCAATCAATCCCATCAACTTTTCAAGAGTAAACTGGCTAATCACATAGGAGGACTCTCAACTTAGTCTGATCTTTAGAGTTTAAATTTGAAGGCGAACAGAACCATCAAGTTTTATCACCCTATCATCATGTTCATATCACAATCATAGTTAACATTCTCAAGTCAAGGCTCTAGACTCAATCCCTATGTTCATTCATACAATCTTTTATGAAATAATATGTAGGATTTGTGAAATAACTTATGTAAAAGTATTTATTTAGTAAATTAAGTTTATGATGATCATAAACATATGAAAGTACATAGAATGCATATAATTTACAAGAAAACATTCAAGAAAATATGCATGGAGACTTAATACTTTCACATTCCTTCTATCACTATCAAAGGGGTACATGAAAGAACAATTTCATACTTTAGTCTATGCTTACATACCTGGAATGAAGTTTGATGATCAAATTGCATAGGTTTCAACTCCAATAGTTCGAATTCCTAACTTCTCTTCCCCTCTTCTTCGCCCTAGTCTTTTGTTAGAACGCTGAGAAGACTTAGGAATGAGTTTAAAATTTTTTTTATACTTACAACGAACTATATCAGTCGTGGATTAAGTTTAGTAAAGGTGAAAAAAATGTCTGGAATGCCCATCGAAAAAACTGAAAATTTTGTACTATGGTGAGACAAGTGGAAACACCTAGTATAATTTTTGTTGAGAATTGTTCGATTGAGTTTTTAATCCCATAGAAAATAATTGAATCGCCATAAAATACAAATCTATGACAAGTCCGTGACCCGGACCTATTGCGCACTCTGCTTGAATTGCATTTTTGCTCCAAAATATTATCTTTTGACCCGATTGCTCTAAAAATCAACCAAGATCATTTTCCACTCAATTTTTTATGCTTATCGCGTTTCTAGCCTCAAATTTGCCAAAACAATTTAGGAAGATGCATTATGCAAGCATTCTCTCATCAAGGAATATTTTAGTAATTTCACTGGATGTAACATGCTATATATTTGAATCTCATTCAATTGTTATAGATGAAAATACACAAATTAGTATAATTATGATTTTGTTCACAAAAAAAAAAGTTTATCAATTTAACTTTAAAAATTAGAGAAAGTATGCATGTAAAAAAAATAAATATCAATAGCTTTTTCTTTTGGAGTTATGTGATGGACACTATTTAAACATAAAAAAAGTGTAAAAGATACCTTTCAATTTTCATTTATTAGTTGATTTTACACTTATATCCTTACTATCTACAAACTTACTCGTATTCTCCAAACTAATGATATTCCCCAATCGATCTCAAATTCCATTTTCAACCCAGATTATCCACTTAGAACTCATTTGGAATGGTTTTTTTTTAATCCAAAGCAAATAAAAAATCCACCACCATTATGAATAAAACTACAATCTTGTTGAGTTCACCTAAAACAACAAAGAATAGATTTTTTCCTTATCATTGAATCTATTGTAGTTGTTGTTCGTTGTGTAAGTATCTTGAATGCTATTGTTAAAAGTTTGTAACGATATTAGTTGTTAAATTGGAGCCTAAAACTTGAAGAACCAACCAAGGAAACCTCATAGCCATTAAAGGAGCTCAAGCTTAAATTTTGACAGGAGTTTCAAATTCAAAAAATCAATAGTTTTAAGTTTTTTCTTAAAATATACAAATAAAAACAACATATTTATTTTTTCACAATTGAAATCACTAATTTGAATTTGTATAAGTAGATGATTTTTCATCTGAAATTGCAAGAACATGATCTTTTTTAGTTTCTTTCTCTCTTGTTATTGTTGTACTTTGGTTGAATTCAACCACCTCGTACGATGGATTTGAAGAACCAGCGAACATATCTATGCAAGTGACTTTTGGTAAAGAAGATTTTTGGATTATTTAAATAGTAATATTGTTCTTGTTCTTGCGCATGAACATAGTATTGACACGTCTTCTTCCTCTGCTTTTGCTTTCAGCATTTCTTCTTAAGAAGCTCACAAATAAGTGAAAATTTCTTTGTTAGAATAGGAGTTGAAATGGGTTTGGGTAAATCCTTTTGTGATTTTACTTCTAATTATTTTTTCTTTATGCATTTGGTGTGTTAGTTCAAATTAAATAAATTATCGGTCGAATTTAATTGAGAACTAGTATATGTGCCCGTGCAATCCACGGATATTTTTAATTGTCATAATAAAAAAAAATGTCAGTGCAAGTTTTGAACATTGAAATGAATCATTCAATACGTTCTATTCTAATGTAGTTTGAAGTATTATCGTTGCTTCTAAAGATTCAAATTAATATATGCATGATTATTTATTGAAAAAAATAAAGTAGCTAACAACTTATATTCTTATGCCTAGCCGCACTATCTCTTTTGCACGTACAATTGAAATAGTAATTAATGAATATATTTTACATTGATCACGATAATAATTATTAAACTTTGACAATATCTCATTATCGCAATATAAATCACGGCTTCCTTAGGAATCAAACAACACTATTTATTGAATTTAAAAACGAACAAAAATGTTAAAAATAAAAATTATACTATTGAACTAATAGGGAAGAAGGTTAAAAATAACTACGCCAAAAAATACTTAATCTACAAATAATAGTGTTGTTTGATCTTTTAGGAAGTATAATTTTAAAAATTATAAGTATCTACATGTAAAGTATCAAATGAATAAAGAGAATTTTGCCTTTCACTATATAATTTATAGAATACCAATTTTACAAAACAATTTCTATTGTGAAGTATAACAAAAAAAATGCCCCAACTAAAAAAGATTATTTTTCAAGACTGAAAATTATCTTTTAAAAAAATCATGTCAGTATCCTTATCATTATTATAATTTAACAAAGCATAAACAAACTTTTATGTTAAAATAATTATAAAATCTTCTTGACCTGCAAACACAAATCATTAGAATATAGCAGTGAAAATTTAATGTGTAGATAGGATTTTTTTCATTACATCTTAATATTTAGATTAATTTAAAGTGGGATTTTTTTTAATTCTTGTGAGGGATAAAAAAATTTTGGAGAACAATCCTATGCTTTTGGAGAACTTTTGGAAGAAAATACACTGATTTGCGCGTGGAGCATGACACAGACCTATGTAAATTCCAAGGCGAATTTTCCTTTAATTCGTGAGAGGTATTTAGGCATTTCCCAACCTCTCTTATGTTCAATAAACAAATATAAGGGTTCTTACACATCAAGCCAAGTCCAAAGAATTTCTACCGACTAAATTTTCATATGAGTTGACAGAAGGGTCAACCTCCAATGACCATATCTCCTAAAGTATAATGAGTTAGTGACCCATAATATTTCAAATTGAAGATATTTGAAATATCTTTCCAAAGTGTCCTATTTCGCCTTAATCAGAGCTCAAAGTAGAAAGTTATGGTTGTTTTACTGAAGACCTGCAGAGCTGTCCGAAGATCTGCAATATCTCCGCATCACAGAACCAATGCGGACCCTTTCTGGATGAGATAAATGACGTGATTTATTTTTATTTTGAGGTATTTTTATCCTAAAATCTTTGGGGGGCTATTTAAGATCACACAACGCATAAAATGTTAGTTTTCATAATCAAAAACCTTCTCCTTCACTCCTAAATATAAATGCTCAAGAATCATCAAGAAAATCATCAAGTTAGGATTAGCTGTCAAGATTCATCCACAAGATGAGTTATTCTTCATAAATTTCAATCTACCCAACTCAAATTTCTTCATCTATCCATGAATCTGTAATAGAATCTTACATCATAACCGAGGGTTTCAAGAAACGAATTCAAGAATCCCAAGAAAGGATTTATTGATTCTTCTTCTTTAAGAATTAGGGTTTTTCATCAAGAACTCTAAATATTCTAAATCAAGAATTAAAGCATCAACGAGAAGCTCTTCAAACAATATCTTTTCAAGTTCTTCCACTCTAAAAGAACTATCATGATCGAGAATTTTCTCTAAGAAAGCTAGTATTCATCAAATTTCGATGGTAATATTAACTTTCCAGGTATGTAAGGCTAAACGAAAATATGGGGTTGTTCTCCCACATGCCCCATAGATGATCATAGATGAGTTGAGAGTCCATGAGTCCCCATATATGTTTCTTGACATACTTTCTTAATTATTTTCTTGAAAATTATATTTATTACATGTATTTTCATATGTTGATAATCATCATAAACTTGTTTTTCTTGGATTGAATACTTTTCATGAGATATTGTATAAACCCTATATGTTAACTTTTTAGAGCATGCATGAATGAACCTAGGGATGGAGTTTAGAGCCTTTACTTGAGTATGTTGATGAAAATCTTGATATGAGTATGAGGTTGAGTAATTTAAGCTTGAAGATCTTATGAGTCTTCGTAATTGAGTTCTTGATGATCTGTCTAAACGACTTCTTCTAATAGATGATCTGAGTCCTTGAGTTCTTAAATGTGAATTGAGATTATTGAGATGATTTAAAGTCCCTAAAACAATCGATGACCCTTGAGTTTGAGTTAATAAGATGATGAGAGTCTCTATGAGACTAGATGATGAGTGTCTCCATGAGACCAATTAAGATGATGAGTGCCTGAATGAGGCTACCTGAGATGACGAGGAGGAATCTTATGATCATTATGTCTTGGGATACGTATCGAGCACCTAAATGAGTAGGATTAAGTCCCATTTACACTCATTAGCTACTTCATCCCAGTGTAGGAGAGGATTGAACTATTACATCTCATGGTCCCCTCTCGAGATTACATCCTTGAAACAATAGAGGATGGCTGAGTTTAGATTCCTTGTGGATCATATTCATTTCTTGCCTGGAAAGTATGGAAATGTTGTGGTAACTTTATCCTGATTGTTGTACAACCCCTGGCTCAGAAGTACTTGTTGTCAGTTAAGAGAAACTCCCAGAAGTTCCCAAACTGAGTATTCTGAGTCGAGATGAGATGAGAAAAGATGAGTTGAGATGAGTCCCTCTGAGACGAGTCTGATTTGATTGATGAGTTGATTGACTGATGGGTCACTCATCTACTCTTTATTCTTGCTTTAAATAGACATTTGACATGTTGATTTTTACTATCCTTGATGTTGATTGTTGTTTCTATATTATTCTACCTGTTTCGATTTCATTCAGCTATTTTACATACTAGTTCATTCCGCTACTGACGTCCCTTTTTGGACTACATTGTTTCATGATGTAGATACAAGATTTAGAGATTGTCAGCAAGCATATCGTTGAGTATTTGAGATGTTTAGTTGATTGGTGAGCCTCCCCTACTTCGGAGGATTCATTATAATTATTTCATCTTGCTTTAGAGTTAAATTTGATTAGCTCTATTTTGATTGAGGTAGCCATGGGTCTATCATTGGCACCACTTAATAGTGATAGAGGTTTTATAGACTAGAGTCGAACGTTGATGTTAAGACTTGTTTAGCTAGTTTCTTTCTAATGGCCTTTCCATCTATAATATTATTTTGAGACTAGATGAGATGTGCCCATTTACTTTCTTATGTCTTTCCCTGATTAGTAGAGTCTATTGATTGAATGAATGTGTTGAGGCCAAGTAGTTGGCTTGGGGACTAGCAATAGTCTCTGAGTGCCAGCTATGTCTAGGGTACCCTCCCGAGGCATGGTAAACTTGGTATCAAAGCATGAGTTCAAGTGTCCTAGGGATTTTATGAAGCCGTGTCTATAGGAACTTATTTATGGTTGTGAGGGCCCCACTTCTATAAATGAGGGACTATTGACATTTAGGAAAAGTTTTCCTTCTTTCAGATTCTAAATCATGCGACAGAGCTATTTCTTAAGAAATCTTGTGTTGCTCTAAACCTTTCGTCTATGCCTCATCCACGAGGTGATAGAGACATTAATGATCAAACTCTTACAGATGAGATCCTTTGTGATAAATTAATCAGAATGGTAGAGAGACTGCACCAGGCTTGAGAGAAGCTGACTAGAGTGCTATGTTGATTGACTAGAAAGAGTGCACTATTACTCATATGAATTGCGCATTTGAGTTAGCTTTAGATATACCCAGACCCTTTTTCTTAAAACTTGTTTATGATGTTACCCATAAGAGAGAAACTTATGTTTCTAAAGAGTTTAAGATTACCACCTAAGAGTGAGATGTGAGTTTTTATAAACCCTGAGTAGAATTGAATCATCCCAGAGCTTGAAGGATGATGATAAAAAGAAAGGGACGAGATAGAAAGAGTGATGGCTGATTGAGGCTTGTAGTTAGAGTTATGTACCTGTTAGGTAAGTAATGAGGTGATGTGTTGATTGTCATAAGTGTGATGAAAGAGTCGTAAGTACCTTATTTTTTTCATGATGAGATATAGAGGAAGAGTTAGAGTCTGATAGACTATGCTTAACTAGAAGGAAGTTTATGTTGATGTGTTGTAATATTCATACTATTGAGGGTGAAGTGTAGATGTTGAATAGGGGAAAAGAGTGCTATCAATGTGATAAATCCAAATTAGGGTTATGAATTTTAAGTGACAGTTCATGAGATTCATTAAGTTATGAGCTTTAGGCAGATAAGAAGATATGGCTGAATAGGTGAGTGGTACTAAATTGTACGGAAAGTGATGCTATAGGCAGAGTATAAGTGAACCTTAGGTAAGAACAGTGAAACGAGGATAGCTCAATAGATAAGAAAAGACTTGAGATATGTACCTATGATTATGTAAAGATGTGTGAAGCTCTAAACTAGGACTGCTATAAGGGTATAGATAGTATATTTGAGTTGTCAATGTGGAGTAAGCTGATGTATGCATTCTTTGTCATCCCGGGAAATTAAGTTGATTAGGATGTATAGATAGACGATGATGAGTTTTTCTATTATAGTCTAAGTCTTATACAAATGAGTTTATGTGAGCATAAAAGTTGAGCATAAGTAGGCAAAAGAAGAGGTTAGATTGTAAGAGTTATGAGAAGTAGTTATGTACGCCACTAAGAGCAGCGAATATAGAGAGAGATTTCCATAGAGACAAGAGGAAACTGAGAGTGGTATCTTTGAAGAGAGTCTTAATGGCTAATTTATTTATGCGGCTATAGAAAGATAGAAGAGTTTAAGACGCCTATTCTAGTAAATAGTGATTCCTCGATCGTATGGAGGTATATGCTTATAGCCTAGTAGAGGGAATTGATTCAGAAAACTTGAAAGATGACCCTTGAGCTAAGGGGAAGATGGTGATGTGATAGATCAAAGTAGATCTTGAGTGTTCGATGGTGTTATGTTAATTAGGATGAGGCATTAATTTTTGCCATCTCGTATATTCCTTATATTTCAATGAAGATGATATTCTAGTCCCATCTAGTATACGACTGCCATGCCTATGGCCTAGTCCCATTTACCATTTATTGATTATTATTCATGTTGAGTTGTGATGATGAAAAGCGATGAATTCATTCATTAATTTTGATCATACCCTATGGAGTTGAGTGTTTCCACTCCCATGATAAATGAGATGTGACCTAAGTTTTATGCTATGTATATTCCTGATGGACCCAGAATGAGTCTCGATAGGTGAGGGAGATTATACTTTATTATGAACGTTCCTAAATAATATTTCTCTATTGAATCGTACTAATGATCGTCGTTCCAAGTTCTTTGAGTGATCATGTCTTCCCATGTCTTGATAGAAATGCCGATAATAGTAGAGGAGTAATGGTTGATGGGAGAGAGTGAGAGTTTTTCATTATGATACTATCTTACGCATGTACTAAACTTCTACTTGTTATGCCATTGTTGATAGTCGGATGTGGAGATGACGAGTTCCCCTAGGTCCAAATTGTGATGCTGATGATAGTAGACATAGAATGAGGATAGATGAGGAAGAATGAATGTATCCTTATTGTTACAGTGGTATTGTATGTGTCATGTAGGATAGATATAGGGAGGAGGAGAGAGATGAGATTTTATAATATGCAATAGATAGATAAGAGTATGGTGGCGTGTCTGAGTGGGAGCCCAGTTCAGATGAGGTGATAAGCTTGAGAGACGTACATAAAGCCTTAAGTGTCGATGGTTCCATTCTCGATTAGAGTTAATAGTTTCCTTCCTGTTTTCAAAGGACTGATTGTCAAAGTGTTTAAATAACTCAAATTGATTGAGTTTCAACGTTCCATTCGTGCTTAATGCTGAAAATGTCTAAGAGAATATCTCTACTCTTAATCTGAATCGATTTATCTATTCTGAGTGATTTGTAACTGTCCATATTGGTTGGTCAAGTGATTGATGAGAAGAGTCTTTATCGTTATTCGTGCTTAATGATGAGAACGTTGAAGGTACCATTATTACCCTTAACTAAGTTGATTATCTTTTCTTGAGTTGATTGTCTATTCTTGAGTTTGAAAATAGATTGTTGATAGTGATGAGGAGTCGAAAGATTGATTGATAGGTGTGAATGTTGAGACGAGTTTTGAATCTAGTCGTGCCTTGATATCCACCTTTACTCATCATTCGAGGATGAATGATTCCAAGGGGCAATGATGTAACATTCTGTAAAATTACCAAACTACCCCTAAAATATAGATGTGCATGTAACGCATCTTCCCATGCTCCATTTGTGAATTCGAGACAGGATACGCAATCATAATGAAAAATTAAGCGGGAAAATGGTCTCGTTCGAATTTTAGAGCCATCGAATTGAAAAATAATTTTTCGATCCAAAACGGTTTTAAGAGGCTGTGCACGGCCAAGGCGCTACACACCTTGGACATAGACATGCCTTATATTTTTTAAAATTGTTTTTATAGTAATTTGAAAACTCATTTGGAGAATTTTCGGAAGATAATACACTGATCCAAGCCCAGAGCGCATCGCAGACCTATATAAATTCCAAGGAAAATTTTCCTTTAATTTGTGATAGGTATTTTAAACCTTTCCCAACCCCTCCTAAGTTCAATAAACGAATATAAGGGATCTTTCACATTAAGCCAAGTCCAAAGAATTTCTACCGACTAAGTTTTCATATGAGTTGATAGAAGGATCAACTTCAAATGACCATATATCCTAAAGCATAATGAGTTAGGTAACTCATAATACATTAAATCGAAGATATTTGAATTAGAGTTCAGGCACATCCAATTTCACCTTAATCAGAGTTCGGAGTAGAAAGTTATTAATATTTTACTAAAGACCTGCAGAGCTTTCCAAAGATCAGCGAAAGCTCCGCGTCGCGGACCCAGCACGGACCCTTTTTGGATGAGATAATGATGTTTTTTATTTTTATTTTGAGGGTTCTTTTATTCTAGAATATTTGGGGGTATATTTAACGTCGCAAAAGCATAAAACATCAGTTTTCGTAATAAAAAACCCTCTCTTTTACTCCTAAATATGAATGCTCAAGAATCATCAAGAAAGTCATCAAGTTAGGATTAGCTTTCAAGATTCATCCTCAAGATGAGTTATTCTTCATAAATTTCAATCTGCCAAACTCAAATTTCTTCAACTATTCTTGTATCTCTAGCAGAATCTTAAATCATAATCGAGGGTTTCAAGAAAAAGAATTCAAGAATCCATAGAAAGCATTAATTAATTCTTCTTCTTCTTCTTCAAGAATTAGGGTTCTTCATTAAGAACTCTAAAGATTCTAAATCAAGAATTCAAGAATCTAAGAGAAGCTCTTCAAACAATGTCTTTGCAAGTTCTTCCATTCTAAAAGAACTAACAAGATCAAGAATTTTCTTCAAGAAAACTAGTATTCATCAAATTTTGATGGTAATATTGACTTTTCAGGTATGTAAGGCTAAGTGAATGCACAAGATTGTTCTCCCACATGCCCCACAGATGGTCATAGATGAGTTGAGAGTCCATGAGTCCCCATATATGTGTAACACTCCAAATTTTATTAAGCTAAGACCGAGTCATCCTTCATATGATGTAGGATTTTAATCGAGGATTCTTAATTGAGCATAGTTGTTAAAGTTAATTTCTTAGTATGGGAATAGAATTAGAGATGATATGAGGTTGTAGTTCTAATGTATGATTTTATAAAAGTTAGGTGAACCAATGACTTTTAAGTTAAATATATGTGTTAGGATCAATTCCTAAGTATTTAAAGTATATTAGGTGTGATTTAGAGTCATAAGGGATCTTTTACATCAAGCTAAATTCAAAGAGTTTCTAGCAACTAAGTTTTCGTATGAGTCGATAGAAGGGTCAACTTCAAATAACCTTATATCAAAGTAGAAAGTTATGACCATTTTAGTGAAGAGGTGCAGAGCTGTCCGAAGGTACGCGCGTGGCGAACCCTAATTGGATGAGCTAATAATATTTTTTCTTTACAATTTGAGGGTATTTTTATCCTTAAACCTATGGCGGTCTATTTAAGGTCCTAAAAAGCCCAAAACGTCAGTTTTCATAATTAAGAACCCTCTCCCTTTTCTCCTAAACATAAACGCTCAATAATAATCAAGAAAGTCATGAAGTTAGGATTATCTTTCAAGATTCATCCTCAAGGTAAGTTATTCTTCATAAATTTAAATCTACCCAACCTGAGTTTCTTCATCTATTCATGAAGCTCTAATAGGATATTAAATCATAACCTAGGGTTTTAAGAAAACAAATTCAAGAATCCCAAGAAAGGATTTCTTGACTCTTCCTCTTCAAGAATTATGGTTCTTCATCAAGAAATCTAAAGAGTCTAAGTCAAGAATTCAAGAATCAAAGATAATTCTTTCAATCAGTGTCCTTCCAAGTTCTTTCACTTTAAAAGAACTGCGAATATTGAGGATTTTCTCCAAGAAAGAGAAGAGAAGATCGCAAACTTTCCCCAAACTTCAACCAACGATTTCTCTCTCAATTTTGATTGGATTTGAGCGATTTAAAAGGCTAAATTGTATATTTTTTCGAGAAGAACACCGTGGAATCTTCAGAAATTGATTTTTTTGGTGTGTCGTTTGAGGTAAAATTCATGATCTTCCTGTTGCGTTTTTAATATATTTCAAAAACTTTAACATGCGATTTCTTTCTCAAATTATCTCCATTTTTGAATTAGTTTTTGCCATTGAATTCCTTGTCACTTGGGGAATATTTTCATATATAAATTTCTAAATTCTGACAGTAATTTTACGGCGATAAATTTTTTGAACTATTTTACCCCTTTCACCCGAATTAATTGATTTTAGTGTTGTTAGATTCATTATATAATTATGATGCTATATTTGAATAGATTTTGGT
>JAABOM020061985.1:0-10575 GCA_011800125.2 Solanum clarkiae
TAGGCATGTTACTGCCTCCAAAGAAATATAAACAATTTGAATTGGGAGGAGCATTAACAGAAATTGGGTAAAGAAATGTTAAAATAAGGAAAATGGCAGAGCCACTTGGAAAAAGAAAGTGGAGGCTAGTGCGGCATTTATAGGAACCCATAATCATTTTTTATTATTATTATTATATATATTTTTTATGTCGTTACAAAGTCGTACATGAGGATGAGACATATAACATGGTTCATGACCCCTCCATGTAGATATATAAGATAGTAAGTAGTATTGATTCGTACATGAGGGTGAGACTTACAATATGATTCATGACCCCTTCATGTAGATATTTTCCTTGTACTAGAGGGTGAGGCATACAACATGATTCGTGACCTCGTCTAGTAGGCTTCACAATTCACATGAAAACAAACATAGAGTAAGAGATCAACAATTCACATGTAGATCATGGAATCTTTTCACGAGTGTAATACATGCTTGGGAACCCATAAATCATCATAACATGCTTGTGATGTAAATTCACACAATAATCTCTCTTCAACATCAAGAATCCTTGTCAAGTGGGCATAAGTCATGTATTTAAAATCATCCACTTCAAGAGTAGTAAGATCAATCAATTTTAAAATCATTCAAATCAACTCACTAATATTATAGTAAATTTCTCATATTTTAAGAAAGTGTTATATTTCAACATATATAGGGAAAATAACTAGTTTAAATCATTATATTTCAAAATTTGGACACGGGAGCATGAAATCCATCTTTATTTCAAACCCCAACAATATTTTGGCATAAAACATTATTTCTTGCAAAACTCATATAGAGGACATATGTATAATGCATACTAATATCATCATAAACAAGAGTTCACAAACCCCCCCAAAAATAATCCATAAATTCATAAATATCACATAATACTTTACTTCATGATAATGCACAAAATAAATCATAATAGAATGCATAGTAGTAATACCATATTCAAGAGTTCATAAATAACCATAGAGATTCATAAACTTCATGTAGTAGAAAAGGAGAAATGGTTGAACTTGTGGGAAGGAAGTTTCCCACAATCAAACCCACATACCTAAACTTTGATATTTCTTGAAGAAAAATTGGAGGAAGACTAGGGCTTGAGTTGAGTTCTTGAATTCCAAAGTTGATCCTTGAGATTTCTTGAGATTGAATGGAATATTTGGTAATGTTTTTGGAGAGAATTTTAAGAGGGTTTTGAGGTTCATAGGGTTGAAAATGGCTAAGGAAAAGGGGTCTTTCTCATTTAAATGGACATTGGATTATTATTCGAATGCCCTTGGACAGAATAAGAAAATTAGAGGAAAATTGCATCGGTCCGTGTCCAGTCCGCAACACGGACCAAACACGAAGTAGAATCCAACACTAATCCACGTCCAGGCCGTGTCGCACCTGGAGCATGGATGCTCACTGAAAATTGATTAATTAGAGAAAATTATTTTTCGCTATGGGAGTAGAAAGTTTTTGCTCTTTTCGACTGGTCATCTATGGAAAACAGGGGGAGCGAATAAATCCTAAGGCAACTTATAGACAAGGAAGCCAACAATGAATCCTGAGTTAGCTTATAGATAAGGGAGCCAACTAATAAAATAGTAACATAACTTTAGAACTTGTCTCATCTGAAATATCATCATCGAAAAGAGGGAGATTGTTAGCATCTAATATTTTGATGATCGCATTTACAGAGGAAATCAAAAGGGAAAAAGAAGGCCTCACAAGATCCTCTAAATATTCATAGCAAAAGAAAGAAAAGATGCTAGAAAATTTGCCCAAGAATCAAGGAGAAATACAAGGACTCATATCCAAAGTGATTTCCAATCACAACAGAAGATTCAAGAGATCAACACAAAAGGAAGGCTATCCAATGGCTGGATGAATCCACTATCAAGGAATCTTGCAAATCCTTGATGGGATGAAAATCCCTTGGGTCAAGGAGAAACTCCAATATCTAGAATTCAAAATCTTCTTATATCAACTCACTCTTTCTTTCAAAAGGAGTTTTGATGCTCACTGAAAAAGATCTAATATTAAGTATTACTTTTGTAATCATTACATACATTGTACTACAAGTGTGAATAATAGTGAAAAAAAGAAAAATATCCTACACTACTCTATACAAAGAGTGGTTGAAGGTCTGATCTGCGTATTAGAAAAAGTGCTAATATTGTCTATAACTTATTATTCTCAGTTGAGCTTTAAAGGAATTCTTTATGACCCAAGGGGATTAGAAGTTGGACCACATTGGTGTATTGAACTACTATAAAAATTGATTGTCTCCACTCTTACTTTTGTTAGGCTTAATTCTGAATTTGTGATACTGATTTAAGTTCTAATCGACTATCAAGAAGAAATAGTCAACTATCTTTAAAATTTCTGTTCACCCCTGTCCCTCTTGGTATCAAATTCATGTATAATTGAATCAATAAAAATGAATAAAAGCTTAATTCATGAAGTCCAATGCAAGATCATCAAAATTCAAAACTTTACATTGAAAATTCATAGAAAAAGATGACAATTCTTTAGGCTTATTGAATGAATATTTATATACCTCAAGTAGAATCCTTGATTATAATTTAAAATTGAAGGTTTGAATTGAAGACTCTAGAGCTTGACCTTTATCTTTCCTTAGGAGAAGAATACTTGAGAAAATTTTGGAATTTGGGTGACTTAGTGGGAATGGATAGTTTTGAAAGTACAAATTCAATTATAAGATTTACGAATAACTTAGAGACAGTGTAGATTTAATATTAAAAATATCAATAATATCTAAAATAACCTTGAAAACCTGTTGTTTAGTGACCATGAGGGTCATCTACTATCCGTGATTCTTTTTTACATACTGTAGAACCTTATTCGTAAAAATTAGGCCTCAAATTGAAGTCTATAAGGTTTTTATGTGAGTGAAACGACTCCAAAAAGTGCTCGAAAATGTGCCTTGAAAGTGCCTAAAATTGTAATTTCCATATATATCAAACAAGTTGGTTTGGCAGGGTGACAGTCAAGGAAATTTCTGCCTGTCGATTCTACTTACAGGGACCCCAACTCATCCAACAATCAGGTTGGTTATCTGTGTGTGATATAAAAAACCTGACTTCATATTCTTGTTCAGGGGGTCAAATTGAGTGGAAAATGGGTCTAATCCTGATTTAAGAGCAACCTTAATAAAACTTGAAAATTACAAAAATGCGATTTCCAACGAGGTTTCTGTGCCCCTGGCGCGCCTCAGTGTAAATTTTGTCCAGTTTTTCAAGTTTGGTCCAAGGCTTTTGGGTCTTCGGCCTAAGTGTTCCCATGCGTGAAAATACCTATATTTAGTCTTATTTCACTCTCATATCATTCAAGATATTCCCAAATACTCTCTTAAACACTTAAATAATATTTCATCTCCAAATTTCAAGTCCCAAAACTCATCCGAATCTTAAGGTTCTCATTCAAGCTTCAAGTCTTCATCTCCAATCTTCTTCAAGGATTCTCCAAAGTCAAGGTATGTGGTTCCTTTCATGGGTCCTTTCACCCATGATACCCAAGATTTATTTCACCTAAAATTGCATGATTTAAAGTTGATTTACTCATGGGTCTTATTCATTATGAATTTCACTGTACACTATATTGGGGTTTCATGAAATTGTGATTGTTTTAGCATGTTTAGAGCTATGAATCTAAAGTCGATTGTGAGATTTGATGAAGATTTTGTCGTGTATTGCTTGAGGGTATTACCAAGTATCTATTGATGATTTATATTAAATTTTCTAGCATGATTTCACTATTGAAATGCATGATTTTATACAAGCACTATACATCCGCCAAGTGTTTGATAAAATGTCTGGGTTATGATTTCTTGGGAAATTGAAGGTGAAATGCATGTCTTATGAGTTGAATGACTTTATAATGATGAAAAAAATGTATGTATATGATATTATCTGTATAGTGTTGGGAATTGACCAAGCCTCACTTGGGGGGTTGTAGGCCTGGGTAATCTTGTTGAGGGGTTTGTATCTTGATCACCTTGGTCGGGAGGTGGTAGGATCATGCAACCATGTTGAGAGGTTTGTACCTTGATAACCATGTTGGAGGGTTTGTACCTCATCGACCATGTTGGGGGGGCTTACATCATCAACCTTGTTGAGGGGTTTGTACCTCATCAATCGATTGAGGGGTTCGTACTTCATTCTCCTCTCCAAAGGGGTGGTAGGCCTTGGATATGCACTAAAAATGGTCACTCCTGACACATGTATTATGTTTTATATAAACATGATTTTACTTCAAGAATCATTCATACATGCTATATTATTATATGCTTATTCAATGCCTATGTTATGCTTTTTGATTATGGTGTTTATCACTTATTGCATTGCATCCTACATACTTAATATATTCAAACGTACTAACGCATACTTTATGACTACATGATGTCACCATGTAGGAACAGGAGTCCCACTTGATTATCCTCCTCCACATGGCTAGTACGATTTCTCTCAAGCTAGTTGGGAGTCCTCCATTCCGGGGACAATGACTATGTTCTCATGCTTTGTATTACGACTCTCTTTCTTTATTATATATTTGACTATGAGGGTAAGCCTGGTTGCTTGTATTGGCCCCCGCTCTTATCTATATAGTAGTGGTGTTATTGGACATGCTATATATCTATGCTATGAGCCTTGACTCTCTTATGCTTGATGTTTATGATATGAAGTTTCCCCTTAGTCTCTAATGCCTTTATTTCAAGATTATTATGTCATTCACTTGCTTCCACGACCAATGATGTGTAATGATATGTTAAGAGGCTTGCTTGGATTCCCTTCAGGTTCCCCATACGTCATGTCACGTCTAGTTATTGCTAACTCATGTTTCTTGAAGAGGGAAAATCACTTGATTACCTTTCGCAGTGCGGTAGCTGAGACTCAGATTGATTACCTAATTCTTCGAAAGGGTGATAGAAGCCTTTATAAGAATTGCAAGGTTATTCCAAGTGAAAATATTTCCTCTCAACATAGCCTTCTAGTGATGGATATAGAGATTAAGAGAGATAAGGAGAGGAAGGTGATTTATGCCCAACCGAGGATTAGATGGGGAGGCATGACTCTTGCCTTTTCTCGAGAGATGGAAGAAAGGTTGAGAAACTTAGAGGTTTGGAGTACTAGCGGAAATGTGAATAATATGTGAGAAACTACTGTTGGTTGCATTAGAAAGGTAGATACCGAGGTACTAGAGATTTTGAGAGGGACCTTTGGTGGACGACAGGGCGATTGGTGGTGGAATGACGAAGTTCAAGACAAAGTGAAAGATAAAAAGGTTGCTTATACGAAGTGGTTGGAGTGTAGGGATGAGGATGAAAAGCAAAGGCTTAAGGAGATCTATAAGACGACTAAGTCAGAAGCAAAGATGGTGGTGGAAAATGCTAAATCAACAACATTTAAGCGCCTAGATGAGGAGCTAAGTGATAAAGGCACGGACAAGAGATTGTATAGGCTATACAATATAGGGAAAATATATTGTATACAATATAGTCTATACTACTGAAGCAATCCACCTTGTACGGAGATTAGTGGAAAAATATAAGGAAAGAAAGAAGGACCTTCATATAGTGTTCATCGATCTTAAGAAGGCCCATGATAAAGTCCTCAGGGCTGTCCTATGGAGATGTCTAGAGGTGAAAGGCATCTCAATTACATATACTAGGGTGATAAAGTACATGTATGATAGAGCCAAAACTTGGGTAAGAACGGTAGGAGGAGACTTAGAGTATTTTCCTGTTGAGATGAGACTTCATTAAGGATCTATGTTGAGACCTTGATAGATGAGCTGACATAATCTATCCAGGAGGAGGTTTCATACTGTACGCTATTTGCAGATGACATAGTGCTGATTGATGAGACACGGACTAAAGCTAATGATAGGTTGGAGGCTTGGGACACGCCTTGGAGTCCAAATGATTCAAACTGAGTTGGACTAAAACAGACATACTTGGAGTGAAAATTTAGTGTTATGACGGATAAAGCGGACACTAATGTAAGGCTTGCCACTCAACCTATACCCAAGAGGGAAAACTTTAAGTATTATGGTATCATCTAGAGTAGTGGTGATATCGATGATGATGTCACACATCGTATTGGGGCAGCATGGATAAAATGGAGACTTGCTTCTAAAGTATTGTGTGATAAGAAGATACCGCATAAACTCAAAGGTAAGTTTTACAAAATGGTGGTTAGACCATCTTTGTTGTATGGGGTGGAGTATTGGCCAATAAAAATTACACATGTTTAGAAGATGCAGGTCGCATAGATGAAGATGTTGAGATGGATATATGGTCACACCAGGAGTGATAAGATTAGGAATGAGTGGAAGAAGCTAGAGGTGGCCCCTGTGGCTGATAAGATGAGGGAAGTGAGACTGTGATAGTTTTGACACGTGCAGATAAGTATTACTGATGCTCTTATTAGGAGGTGCAAGAAGTTGGATTTAAGAGTTACATGGAGGAGTAGAGATAGACCGAAGAATTATTAGGGGGGGAGGGTGCTCAGACAAGACATGGTAAAACTTGATATGACCTTAGATAGAAAGGAGTGGAGGTCACGAATTAGAGTAACTGGCTAATTGGTTGGTATGGTTAGGTAGATAGCAGGCTAATTGTTTAGTAGGGTTAGGTAGATTTTTGACCTTGGGGTATAGTAGGGTAGTACGAGTATTCATGTTCTATATCATGTGTTGTCATTATCTATCATATATGTATTGATGTTATCGTTATATCATGTTGATTTACACACTATCATGTCCTTTGTGTTGTTAGTCGTCTTTTCTGTTTCCTTCCTTTTCCTTCCCATTTTTTCATATCTAGTTTATTCTAATTATGAGTTTTTGAGACGAGGGTTTCTAGGAAACAACCTCTTTACCTTGTGAGGTAGCGGTAAGGTCTGCGTACATTCTACCCTCCCCAGATCCCACTTGTGGGATTTCACTGGGTATGTTGTTGTTGTTCTATTTTTTCATCTTTTTTTTTTCTCTTTCTTTATTCTTTTTTCATTTATTATTATTATTATTATTATTATTATTATTATTAATTTTCTTAATTTTTCAAATTTATTTTTTTTACTTTTTTCTATTTTTTTAAAAATTATTCTCTCTCTCTCTCTCTCTCTCTCTCTTCCTTCTTTTTGCTCATGGGGCTTAACATGTTGTAGGAAAATCATAGGACTAATAAGTCTTACCTCTAAGGCAATACTTATTAAAATATATTATAAATAATATTAAACCTTAAATACCTATCAGAGATGAGTTATGAAATATATGATAAATTAAGACAAGATGATAGTGTCAAGTCTTGCCATCATAGGATGTGACTTATTCCACCATATGATGTGACTTATTCTTTGGATGA
Organism: Solanum clarkiae; assembly: GCA_011800125.2. Taxonomy (NCBI): domain Eukaryota; kingdom Viridiplantae; phylum Streptophyta; class Magnoliopsida; order Solanales; family Solanaceae; genus Solanum; species Solanum clarkiae. The sequence goes on from JAABOM020061985.1 coordinate 7,406, forward strand.
TCTAAGCTAAGGCTTATCTCTAAGGAAAAAGTATTGGAACATCTGATAAATCAAGATATAATTGGTAGCATCAAGTCTTTTATATGGCATGTAACTTATTGTTTTGAAGTTCTTGATATAATTTCAGCCTCTAAGGCTAGAGTTTCAGAAATTCTCATAAATTAAATATAATGTGAACTATAGCCCATAAGACATATATATATATATTTCTAGTCTTTTTATTTTTAATAGTAATCTTATTTTATTGTCGATAATTGATGCACATTCAAAGTGATTCATTCTTCTTTCAAATAAACAACACAGGAACACCCTATGGTGAAATGATTGGTCTTATGAAACCCTGTCACAATCCAAACCTAGGCCTAGCATAACATGGAGAATGGAGAACCCAAAAGTACCCCAAACAAGTCATAGTATACATAAGCGCATCATCAATAAATATGTCAAAATAAGCGTAAACTAAGGGATATGGACTAAGGGACAACTAACGTGAACTTAATGATCATAATATCCACACATAGATTAGGCAGAAGGCTTAAACATGTCCCAAGCTCACTCTCAAACATAACATAAGTAGAACAAAATAACATAGTCTCAAAATAATTGCTAGATAGAAAGGACTATTGTTCTCGAAAGTAGAGGACTCACCACATAGAAAAGTCTTCAAATCCAAATCAATTGTGAGTAGGAGGAGGATGATCACTGAGTCCTACATGATGATATTATGTAGGCAAAATATGCATTAGTACTATGGAATGTACTAAGTCAGTGAGATGCAATGCAATAATAAAAATCATACGTCATAATAGAGAAGATGCATAATCATAACAACGGTAATATGCTCAATATTTAATGGATGTTTAATGCCTTTTAAAAATTATGCTTTGAAGAAACATAAACTTCTTAACATATCATGTACATAACTATGTGGGGGAGACCTTAACTGACGCTAAGGCCATGTGAGCTACTACATGAAATTCAGATGTTGCCTCTACATCGCAGAAGAAGTAGTTTATTTGCCAAGGTAGACTATATCTCATATTATGGGTGTCGTGAACATGGAGCTATACGTGGATCCACTAGCTAATACATAATCTTATGGTGGCATGTAGTTATGAGAAGTAAGGCTTTACATAAGAACCCTTGAGGATAGTCCTCCACCATAATTCCAATTTAGTGCTAAGTCTAGTCCCACAAAATATATGAACATAAGTATAATCATACGTGTATAATATTGGAAAACATAACATCATGATAAGAGTAGTTCATTAAATTTATAACCCCTTCAAGTGAAAAACTAGTTCATTAAAACTGTAACCCCTTCAAGTGAGAATAGTTTTTCACAAGAGGGTGTGTCATAACATCATAAAAGGGTCTTATATTATCACATAGCTTTCATAGAATTTTTCATGGATTTCATAACATGTTTGCTAGCCCTCATCATTCATAATATTCATAAATTAGCATAACATATACTGAAACCTTTCATCATTCGTAATACACTTGATCATGTAACTTTGGTCCAAAACTTGGTGGGTCAATGCAATAAGGCTTAATCAAGAAATTTAAGATTATCATGCATGAATGAGGTGAAACCTGATCACTTAAAGCTACTGAAAACAACCCACTACAGTCATTGAAAAACTCTAGTTATGGCAACAACCATCTCATAAATCATCCATCTTCATAGCATTTCATAGTAATATAGCATACATATCTCAAGTATCACAAAGTATTTCATAATATTAATATTTGAAAGGTGTTCATGCAACTTCATAAAATATCCATAATTTGGAACTCGAATAAGTAGGAAGATGTTTAAGCTTTATGGAGGAAGAGTCTCCACAAATCAAACCCACATACCTTGGTTATGATTTGATAAGGAAAAGTCTCGAATGGAGATGAAGAATTTGAAACCCTTGCTTGAACCCTTCACTTGGCACCTTAAAGGAACTTGAGAGTGTTTTGGAAGGTCTATACTTAGATTAACTTGAGGATAAGTTGAAATGAGAAGAGCTTGGGTGGTATAAGGCTGGAAATGGGCCATTTAAGTACTTAAATGACGTAGCTTTAGACATAGGACATGAAACCAGATTAAAGATATATTTCTTAAAAATTGTCTGGACTCAAACTACGAGATTCATTTATGGCTCATAGATTGGAGTACGAATCATAGAATGGAGATTTCATCTTGTTGAAGTTGGACCATCTAAAACTCTCTAAATCTCAATCTACTAGTGTCTTCAATGGCTTATATATTCGTTTACGTATCATAAAATTCATTCATAACAAGGCCCAACACTTAGAAAATCTTCCAACTCAAGGGGCCCATCTACGATCCCATCTACAGATCGTAAACAAGAGTATGACCCGTCCTGTTGGATCGTACATCACACTTCAGAAACCCAATTTTTCACCAACTTAGACTACTGTTCCGCGAACAAATTGTACGGTCTATAGTTCCTTATATGGACCATAAACCCCTCTCCTAAACCACACCTATACTTAGCTAAAATTACCACCCTTACTACCCCATCTACGAGCCAGGCCCACAACCCATTGTTTAGACCATGAGCCATAAGTGAGGCTCGTTGGTTGATCTGCAACTTCCACATTTCCCTCCTTCCTCCATTTTTGTATTTTCAACATATGGGGCCTTACAATATCTCCCTCTGAAAAACATTTATCCCCGAATATGCTAAACGTAAGCTCTAAAGAGTAAATAACTAACAAACTGTGAACACTTAATTTTTGACCAAAACTTAAAAATTTTCACCTTTTAGTGTTTAAATATTTATTTTGGGTCCAACTAAATTTTTTGTTATTTTAGTATATTTTGTTTAAAGATTTAACCGAGGAAGCAGAAGACCTTTTGAAAAATAGAGTCACATTTTAGAAAAAAGTTTTGTGTCAATTTTTTTTAAAAAAATATTACAAAAAGATATACTTTTCATTTAATTTAAATTTTAGTAAATAATCTAGTAATTTTAGTATTTTTGTTAATTTATTTTGTGACTAGCTGTTTAAGTTGTTTTTTGAATATATATTTTTATCAATTTAAACTAGTTAGCTAATATTCTTGCTATCATATTTTATCTTACCTTTTCATATATATATATATATATATATATATATATAATATATATAAATAAGAGGATTGACAGCTCGTG